>JAPXFQ010000502.1:0-77500 GCA_028564705.1 Apricaphanius iberus | reverse complement strand
ACCTCGGACAGCGGGCAGATCCAGGAGATGGTGACCAACAGCCGGCTGCTGCTGGGGGTGCTCTCCAAGCGCGCCAGCATCCGGGTGGACTCCGTGGAGGACTTCGCGTACGGAGCCGGGATCCTGCTGAACGCCATGGACCGGGCGGTGCCGCAGAGCCCGCTGGCCGGGGAGGAGGTGGCCCGGCGGGCGGAGCGGCTGGTCGGCGGGGTGTCCTACAGCCTGCTGTGGAACAACTGCGAACACTTTGTCACCTACTGCCGCTACGGGGCTGCGCAGAGCCTGCAGACCGACCAGGTAATCACAGCTGTAGTTTGGTTCATCTATCGGGGCGTTTATCACTCATTTATTAAAAAAGATGCAAAAGTAATTAAGTTAATTATAGCCAAATCTATCTCTGCTATTCTCCTTCTCACATTTCTGTCTTGTAACCATTTGATACATATTTGTTCCCCTTATTTTCTTTTTTCTCCGTTTCCATCCTCTCCTTTTTCTTTTCCCCTTTTCCGTTCATTCCTGTCCGACTTTCCCTTTCTTCCTTTGATTTTTAAAAAAAACTTTTTCTCTTTCTTGTAACTTTGTTTTTCCATCTAATTCCCTTTCCCTTCCTGTTTACCCAACATTTCCTCTCCTAGCATTTTCTTTGGTCCTTCCCTTTTGTTCATTTCCCTTCTTTCCCTATTTCCTTCCCTTTTTTCAATTCCTATATTTCCTAAACTCTTTCCCTTTCCTTTAATTTCTTTCCCTTTTCTGTTTTTCCTTTCATTTGTTCATTCCCTCCATTCTCATCATTTCTTTTTTCCATGTCCTTTTTATTTCTTTTCCTACCCCTTCCTTTTTCTTAATGTCCTTCCTTTCTTATCCCTTTCTTTCCTTTCCTTACACCTCCTCTCATTTCCTTTCCTTTTCATTTCTTCCCAGAAGATGTTCTTTCCCCATATGAGTGAGACAAAAAGCTGTGACCACATAAAGACCAGATCAAACGAATCAGAACCATCAGGATCCTTCTATGCACTTCAGTATTGGAGGAGATGCCAGAATCCAAACCCAGAGATGAGTTAAAGCCCACTGAGCCACTATCGTCCATAAAACATGCTTTCCTCGTCTTTTATAGTGTCTTCAAACACAAAACTGGGCCTTCTGCTTAATTTCTCCACCAGGCAGGTTGGAAATGTGCTGTTTTTGTGTCACTAATGGCTTCCCGCACAGACCTACCTTTGTTAGCATGCAGAACTTCTGCGTTTTATCGGAACTGAGGAGTTTTTATTGGAGAGACCACATGTGTCCATGCATGTTGGACTCTGCAGCCTCATAAAAGACTGAGAGTTTTAGTCTACCCACTTCATCCCGACACACGCAGCATATGCAGCTCTTAATCCACTCATCATGTTTTCGCACTTTATTTATTTTTTTGGCAAGGATTCAGGCCGCCGAAGCAGATTTTGCTCCTCCAGCTAAACGGGGGGAATCGTTGTTTTCTGCTGTCTTTTAATCAGCATGGGGGGAGAGGAGGATGTCTGTCTACAGCGTTTGTTCATTACAAATACAATCCACAGTCTTATTTAGTTCTATACATCAGATTGTGAGGAATCAGTTACAACATTTATTTATTTTATCACTACTTTTTCATTGTGTGTCCATCGTAAATAATAAAAACAATTGTTTTTTTTGTTCTAGAAGCTGAGACGATTAGCTTCCTCCATCATGCTAAACTTTCTGAAGAATTTAACCACTTTAACAGAACTCCTAATTGCTAAAAGCAAAATGTAAAAGCATATATATTTTTTGGCTTCGTGTGAAAGACAAAACCGTGAACCCCTCCCGAAACACGAAAGATGGAAATAAATGCTCATGGAAGAGTGAATTTAAAACTCCTCTAAGCTCGACAGCCAATCGGCGCGTCCCTCCTCTTCCTCCTCCTCCTCCTGTCTGAGCCCAACGGGCCGCTTGGTTTTACACAGAACAGGAGAGAGAGAAAAAATCTGGGTCGCTCCTCAGGAAAAGCGCTGAGAACAAGAGGCGTATTGAGACCGGCTGCCAGCAGCAGAGAGTCACTCAGTCTGCGCTGAGGATGCTGATGATGATGGACGACGGAGGGGCGAGCTCTCTAAAAGCAGCTCCACCGGGTTCCAGGACCACGCCTCTCTGTGGTTAATTCAGGACATGACAGTCACTCCTTTTTTGAGCCTTTTTATTACCCGGTTTCGATACCGTCACGAACAACTAATTGGACGGAGGACCACATCATTGAAGGTATTGAGAAGTTTTCAGCCCTTCATACCATCAACACAAACCAAATGTCTTAAATAAAACTGACAATATGACAAAATAAAAAGTATTTAAATGGGTTATGTTGGTTTTGAGGGATTCTGGGTCGTTTTATTATTACAGTGGGAGTCCCGTTATTCACAGGGGTTTGGGACCAAATCCGTGAATATTTGAAACTCCCTCTAAAATTGCTTCTGACTGGCTAAGTCCATGGTTGTCAAATGGTGGTACTTAAGCTCTCCCTAGTGGTGCTTGGAGGAAAGTTTTAAATATTTTTTGAAAATAAATTCAAGAATGTACCATTCACACAGAGTCTGGCTGCGTCTGGCTACAATTACCAACAAATAATCTTTATTAGGAGTAAATAAGCCTTCTTTATTAGTTGGCTATAGTTAAAAGGGTAAGCCTCCTCTACTCTATGTTTAGGTTGGTCATGATTGTGGTACTTGGAGAGATGGACATTTTCTCAGACGGTGCCCACTGTAAAATGTTTGAGAAATACTGGTCTATGTTAGTTCTGACAGCAAATCTACCCAGAATTGCATTAATACACAAGCTCCATCCAATAGTAGCAATACGGCGAGCAATTTATTTTGAATACTTTAGATTTGGTCTATAAAAAAAGTCGTCAACATTTTTCTGTGAATAAATTAGAGTCACCGTTCGCTGACAAAATTAGCCAACAGGTGAATTGGCGAATACTGAACTGCGGATAGGTTTAGGGTTTATTGTACAGCTTTATCTGTAGAGGTTTTGAATGAATGCTACCCATTTAAAGTGCTTACATGGTGCTAAACAATGGATTCTACATCAATGGGACATGAAAATGAGCCAAACAAGCACAGTTGCATAACTTTTTTTTTGTTGAGGATGCGTATCGTCCCCAAGGGTGTGCCACCCTGGGAGGCGAGCTTTGTTGCCTCTATAGAAGAACTCAGCTGAATGTTACACAACCATTACTCAGCTGATATCATTTTACATGTACTTCCAACTGCTTTCATCAACCCAAATACTGAATTTAATGCTAGTTTTTAACCTAATTGGGGGTTTGTCCGGGATCGATAAAATTATTTGCTAAGACAAATTTTAAAGGTTCTCGTTGTTTTTCCATCTCTTACATAAGCAGTGTTAAGGTTATCATGAATTGATCTGACCATTTATTTTAAATCTTCTCTATTGAGCCAAAAAAACTTTTTTTTGCATATTAGCCCCAGCTTTAAGTGGAACTTATTTCAGATTATGTACATGTAGACACTGATTAACATGAAACCTTGTAAATATTGGCATTCTATCTGTGTCATACCAAATTTAAATCACACATAAACATTGTTCTATAACATTTACAATCCTTATCCATAATGTTAGCAATATTATCCACCAATGTGTCAATATAAGAGTGAATGAAATATGGAATTGTAAGACACCTAAAGGTTTTCGAAAACCGCTATATAAATTCAATAAATTAGCAATGAAGATCAAATGTCAAAAATATATAGATATATATGCTGAGCATAGATAATGCTACTTTAAAGAACAGGGAACGAACCAAAATAATCCAAGTTTAAACTTAAATGTTGATTTAAACTGTTTAACAAAGTGTAACTCTTCCTTAGCATCGATTTAGCTAGCTAGGTAGCATTGCATAGATAATCTTGCAGTCATCTGGCTGTTTTGTCATAGAAATGCCTTAAAATCCTAAATCATCAAAGGTTTAGTGAACGGAAAATGAGTGGTCTTTTCCAGTTTTATTAACTTTTATTTAAAAAATGATTCTGCAGCAGCTCAAATCTATTTAGCATTTCAAAGCAGCTAGCATAGCATCAGCTTGTTTTCTCAATCAATTTGATTGTTTTATGACAGCTAAAACTTCCAGACAAAACCAATTCAAGAATAGCTGAAAAAGTATTTTCATAAATACAGACCAGATCAATTTAAATTAATTAGACTTTTTTTGTCAATAAAAAGTCGCTTTAAGTTTTCAAAATACTCTGTTTTGTGTGTGAGTTTCACACGGCAAATTTTTGTACCGAAATGTAGATTTAGAAAGAAGCTGCCAAGTTTACGTATATACAACAAAACCCAACTCTTATTTGTCGAACACATGATGCCAGAATGGCAGAGTAAGCTGATCCCTCGTTGCAGAGGGTAATCTAACCTGATGTTTACGTTACATTGGGTTCCTCTTAGGCTCTATTAGGAGCTCCTGTTGGCCCTGGGCATTCCCCAATTCCTTAAACCTTTACAGGCTTCACAGGCAACATACAGGCCAGATGTTTGGAAATGACAGGAAGTGAAACTTGATGCAGGAAAAAAAAATCTCTGAGCAGCATAACCAACTATTGGACGTTTTGTGATTTTAATGTAGAAATGGTCAGATAATGTGAACCAAACCTAAAAGGCAAGGCAATTTTATTTGTATCGCACACTTTCAACACAAGGTAATTCTAGGCGCTTTAAATGATTGAAATTAGAACACAGAAACAAAGAGCATAAATCACTTTAAAAATTAAAATACAAGAAAACATTTACAATAAAACAGTAATCTACACAACATTTTGTATGAAAATCAAAAACAAGCAAGTAAAAAGCAATAATTGGATCAGTTACTCATAAGCATGTCTAAGTAGGTACGTTTTAATTTTAGACTTAAAAGAGTTCAGTGTCTCTGCAGCTTTGTATTCTCCTGGTAGTTTGTTCCAGACGTGAGGAGCATAGAAACTGAAAGCTGCTTCCCCATGTTTGGTTCTGATTCCAGGGACAATCAGTAAACTACAGCTGGAGGACCTGAATGATCGTCTGGCTGGTTTGTAGTGTGATAGCAGATCTCTATTGTACTCTGGTGCTAACCCATTCAATGATTTATAAACTAATAAAAGCACTTTGAAGTATATTCTCTGAGCTACAGAGAGCCAGTGTAAGGACTTTAGAACTGGGGTGATGTGTTCTACTTTCATGGTTCTAGTGAGAACACGAGCAGCAGTGTTCTGGATCAGCTGCAGCTGTCTGATTGATTTTTTTAGGTAGACCTGTGAAGATATTGTTAAAGTTATCAAGGCAGCTAGAGATAAACGCACGGACGAGTTTTTCTAGGGTCTCCTTGTGCCATCATTCCTTTAATCCTAGAAATGTTTTTCAGGTGATAGAAAGCTGACCTTGTTATCGCCTTTATGTGACCCTGATAGGAGGGGGGAGTTAATTATTTGGTTCAGATCCGCTCTGATGGCTGGGAGGACTTTTTTTAGAAAAATTTGTTGGTAAGATATCTAAGCAGCAGGTGGCAGACCTTGGTTCGTCAATAATTTCATCAAAGCTCGATTGATTTATTATTTCGAAATGAGTCATTTCCTCAGCGTGGGTGTTAATTGGGCTCATAGTTGGTATTAGGGTTGAAGCTGATTTACTGATTGACCTTCTGATGCTCAAGATCTTTTCAGTAAAGAAGCTGGCAAAATCATTACAGGCCCTGGTGGAGTTTAGTTCAGGGGCTACTGTCACTGGTGGAGTAGTTAGTCTCTCCACTGTAGCAAATAATCTCCTAGCATTATTGTTGTTTCTGTGAATAATCTCAGAAAAGAATGATTCCCTTGCACCCCTTTAAGATTACTTGATACTTGTTCAAAACTAGACCTGTCGAGTGGAAAACTGGACATGTTACATCATGTCTACTAGAACCCTCAGGCACTCTCTGCTGTGCAGGAAAATTATTTCTCCATACGATAATATTCAGGCACTACATGAATAAGACGTTTCTTGAATGAAAGAAACTGATTTTAGCCTAAAACTATCCTATCATGAACCCTGTTGTTACCATTGCCAGCGGTGTATGCTTGTGAAACATTAATTAGATGTGGATTAAATAAACCAGTATTAGGTCAAAAATACGTGCAACAAACAAAAACGTAGTTGTATTTTAGTGGATTTTTATGTGACGGACAGAAAGGGAGAATAGGCGATAAGGTGAATCTCAATGCTTTGCGCATTCTGCTGCAACCGCGGGGTCAAAATGACCCCATTCACTCTGCCTGAACACTTAGCCAGGACTGTGGGAGGTTTGATGTTTTAAATCAGGACTAGTTTCTTTTTAACTGAAACGAGAAGTTAAAATGGCTGCCAAGTGACCAATGCTGTGGCCGAATGTAGCAAAAGAATCCACAAGAGCGGCCTGCGTGGATTTGTGGAGTTGCAGCGATGATGAAAAATACCTCTGAAGTTTCTACAAAACCAAGTAAACATGTATGTAGAAAATGTACAATCATGTGATAGAATGCTACTTTTACTACATTCTCATTACGGTAAAAGCAAATCAGTCTCGCATTAAAACATTGAACATTTGCAAATGGAGAACTTTGACTTTTGACCTCAGTATGAACATAATTCATGAAGCTAACAGAATGCAGATGCCAGAGGTTGGAACGAGACGTAATGAAAACCGGGTTCACCTTATTATCTAGAATCTGGCCACCATTGCTGAAAAAAATTAGCCTTTTTTACGGAAGAGGTGGCAAGAAGAAAGCCATCGTCAAAAGAAGGCAAGACATTAGAGTTTGAAATGACCATATTTGGGCTAAAAGTACAACATTGTGTGGTGCAAAACTAACGCTGCACATCCACCATCCAGCAAAAACGCTGTCCCTAAACATTCAGTCAGAGCTACAGTGAAATGGTTCTCCATGTTTTAGTATGGCCTAGTTAAAGTACAGACCTAAGTTCAATTGAAAATCTTAGGGAAAGACTTGAAAATGATCACTTTACATCCGATCTGTCTGTGTTTGACATATTTACAAAGAGGAATGGGCAAAGATACCTGCCTGTTGAAGTGTTAAGATGGTAGAGACAAATCCCAAAAAAGATGGTTCTGTAAAGTATTAACTAAAGTATAACATGGAAGCTTGGGGTGTGGATACTTTCTCCAAGTCCATCCTGACTTATGTTCTGTTCTGAAAATTTTTTCTGCAGTTCTGCGAGTGGCTGAAGTCGCTGATCCGGGACCAGCGGAGCGCGGCCCTGACCGGCCTGCTGGGCCTCCTGTCCATGGTGTTTTTAGGAGTATCCGCCAGTACCGCCCTACCTGCCGCCCTCATCCCCTTCACCCTGTGGATGGCCAGCTAAGAACCAACCGCTCCCGAATCAGATTCAGGGTCCGAACCCTGCCGGTCCGCAATAAACCCAGAGACTTCGTTCTGGACAACGGCGAACATCTAGTCCAACTTATGACCTTTAGTTAGGCTCAATTTAGGGGGGGACAGAAACTGGAGCTTCGTCTGATGGTTAAAATGGAAGTGAAGACATTTTCTGCTACTTTGACATTTCATATCTTCTTCTATTATTTCTATCTTCTCTCTGGCTGAGTAGAAACTTCACGTAAGGATCACAACGTCAAGGTGGATGCAGACTTCCGGATATCAGCCAATCAAAAGAGAGAAACCTGTTAAAGAGACCGAAACGGATATAGCTGAAAACAAACATTTTAGTTCAGTTTCTTCATTTACACCACAGATTAGAATCTCATGTTTAGGCTGTTATCTTTCTAACCATGATCTTTTATTGAAAACGGCTCAACAGAATCAAACCTTGTACCTATCTGACTCCTGAAATAGCTTATTATGGGGTGCCGTTTGTAAAGTTACACAGTCAAATGTTCACAGCAATAAAATGTTTTTTTTACCAGAAATAAATGGGGGTTCATTTTTCAAAAGCTCGCCTCCATGTTATTTATTCAGTTATAAATGTCCAACATTCAAACTGAATATTTAGTTAGCAAGCTAAACTTGGGTAGCTGAAAAATTATTTTGAAGCTTAATATTAAGTTTGCAAGGTAAACTGGTTAGGTTACAAATTATTGTGAAGCTAAATGTTTTGTTAGCTAGCTAAACTGGTTATATAAATAAATATTGTGACGCTAAATGTTTAGTTAGCAAGCTAAACTGGCTAGCTAAAAGATTATTTTGAACCTAAATATTTATCTAGAAAGTTAAACTGGCTAGTTAAATTATTTTTGTAAGCTAAATATGTAGCTAGCAAGCTTAACTGGCTAGCTAAAAGATTATTTTGAACCTAAATATTTAGCTAGAAGGTTAAACTGGCTAGTTTAATTATTTTGAAGCTAAATATGTAGCTAGCAAGCTTAACTGGCTAGCTAAAAGATTATTTTGAACCTAAATATTTAGCTAAAAAGTTAAACTGGCTAGTTAAATTATTTTTTTAAGCTAAATATGTAGCTAGCAAGCTTAACTGGCTAGCTAAAAGATTATTTTGAACCTAAATATTTAGCTAGAAGGTTAAACTGGCTAGTTTAATTATTTTGAAGCTAAATATGTAGCTAGCAAGCTTAACTGGCTAGCTAAAAGATTATTTTGAACCTAAATATTTAGCTAAAAAGTTAAACTGGCTAGTTAAATTATTTTGAAGCTAAATATTTAGCTAGCAAGCTAAACTGGCTAGCTAAATACATAACTTAAGTAACTCGGAAATGAATATTTAACTAAAATGCGAAGTACGCAAGACACCATTTATTGTGGTAGACAACTTCTGCTAATTGGCAAGTAAATTAGTATATTAGCTAAATATTTAGCTCTGAAATAAATGTTTAGATCTAAGCTAAATATTTACTGTAGCTAGCCACTTTAGATTACTAACTTATTTAGCTTCAACAAAATATTTATATTTAAACTAAGTATTAAACTTCCTATATATTTAGTTCAAAGTTATATGTTTAGCTTTCAGGCTAAATATTTAGTTGACAAGCTAAATGTTTAGTTTCAAACTAAATATTTAGTAAACTATTAAGTTTGAAACTGTGATATTTATAAATGAATAATTAACATGAACACAAATATGACTTTGAAAACCTTAATTTGTCTTATGACTAAATAACCCAAATTACTGCTGTAAATTGTCGATTGTGTAATTTTACAAACAACACCCCATAGTTTTTCTCTTGAGTCCATCTCTGCACCTTAATTAAGTCTAGTCCTTTTTTTTCTCTACAAGAAGACAGGATCCTGTACTAAAGTTTGTTTCAGCACTGGAACCTGATGAAAATGTAAATATCTGTAAATATTATTTAGGAGCTGGTTGTTTCCTAACAGTCACAAACTTTTTTTTTTACCATTTTGTAACTTGTTTTTAATGTGTAAATAAAGAACATAAAAGAACAGATGTGTTATTATTTGATTAGTCACATAAATAGTTATTGTAAGGAATATATGTCCAGCTCCGGTTCAAAATTGTAGTAGTAATAGTTCACTTCATTAAATAGATAAAAAGATCAATTAAAAAGATGAAAATCATAAATATGTCTGATTGATTAAGTTTCAATTACATACCGATATTGATAATATGGAGGAAATTAATTTCTTCAATGATATTACCAAGGTCCGGCACCAGTGGACTGGTGTAAATTAAAGGGAAAGTTTTTTTTATTATAACCTGGACCTTAATTTTTAGCAAAGATTTGTTGTTTTACTCACCCAGACAAGTTTGGAGCCGTTCAGGAAAAGTTTCTACGGAGATGCGATCAGCGTAAATCCATAGAATGGGAGTCAATCAGGGCATGAGTTCGTAGTTCATGTAATAAGGCATCATCCGCCCCAAAACACCTTAATTTAACTATGTTTTGTAATAAATAATAAGCGATATTCCCCTGTGAGCTCAGAACGTCTCAGAGGTGCTAAGGTATTAGCATCTGGGTTTTTTACAGGCTTTTAATGTACACCGTAAACCCTAATAAATTGACAGAACTGATTACGAAAGGGATAATGCCCGACGACGTGTCCATTATCAGAAAATAATGGATGATGCCGAGGCGTGAACCGTCCGATGGACGGCTGCTTACGCGAAGTCCATTATTTTCAGATAATGGACACCTTGAAGGGCATTGTCCCGCTTATACCATGGTCACTTACGATAGAAATAAATATTTAATAAATTAATAATTCTTTAAAGTGTTTTAGAGTTAAAATTGTGAGGGTTTCTTTATAAGTCGAGCGCACTATTTAATATTTCCTGTATACAGGCGTTGCCAAGCAACAAGTCAACTGTGAAATAACGAGTCTCCATCACCATTTGAGCCAGCTCAATAATTTAGAACTGTCATCAGGCAATTTGACGGGACGCCTTTCCTAAGTGTGCATTATCAGTTTTTAACGTACACCCTCCAGCCAATCAGAATCGAGTATTCACCCAAACCATGGTATAAACAAAAATATCTGAGTTATGTTTTCAAATGTTTTAAGTTAACATAAAATACAAATAAAATTTGCTTCTTCCTCCTAGCGTGTTTGGTTGCAGGGTCTGCTTTTCTGCAAAGTCTTCTCCATTTGGCTCGACCGAGGGCGTCGTCCAGGTTAGCTTCGATCTTCTTCACGTCCTCTTTGATTCGGTCCATCCATCGCCGTTGTTGTCTTCCTCTCGGTCGGCCGCCTTGTGGGCTGAGTCGTAGCGCTGTTCTTGCTACCGAATTCTCATCACTTCTGACTACGTGTCCGTACCACCGTAGTCTCGCTTCTTGCATCTTCTCCGTGATCGGCGCAATGCCTAGTCGCTTCCGGACGTCGGTGTTCATGATGTGGTCCCATCGTGTCAGGCCTAGGTACCATCGCAGCATACGCATTTCCATAAAAACAAATGTAAATTGAAATTTTTATTTGCGGTTGCCTTAAATTATCTCAATGCTGTCTTATAAATATTCAGATTCTCAACCTATAATTAGGAAGTAATTCACTATAAATTTTGTTACATTTTTAAGTCATTCAATGTGGAAACTAGCATAATTTGATTTTTTTATAACTTTATACGCTACTTCTCTAACTCAAATAAGAAGTTGCGTGAACTCTAAATTGACCTATTGACCACTAAAAAAATATGGCCTACATTAGCAAAGCACATTTTCTGTCAGAAGAATATAAAGGGTTTTATACCATATTCAGTAATACACACACTGATGGTGATAGGCGACTCTGTAGCTACTAGGGCTGGGCGGATCGATCTAAAATATCGATAGTATCGATCTAACGTTGGTATTGAGTATTGATCAATAGCTGCGTGATGAGATCGATCCTTACGTTTCAGTTTTTCCTCAGTACAACTCCAAGCGGCCGCTCCAGCGCTCCTCGCTCCCTTCACTCATGCTGCAAAAGCAGGAGCACCGTTTGGAGCTATTCTACAGCCCTTGACCAAACCAGTGCAACCTGTAATGTTTGCAGGACACAAGTACGGTACTGTAGCAACACCACAAACCTGTACAAGTATATTAAAACACACCCCAACCAAAACTCTGAGCTGCAGCAGGGCCAGAAGATGGAAGAAGAGAGGAAACGCAGCTCCCCAGCACAGAGGCAGCGGTCCCTGCAGAGGTGTTTCAGCATGGGCAACATCCAGGTAGCTTTGATTTGGCTAATGTCATTTTTCAGTGTGATTGGTTACAATAATTTTGTATATTATTACTACTACTATTCAGACAGTCACTTAGGGAATATATTCAGCTAGTCCAAATATTTTTTTTTTATCCCCTGTAATTGAAAAAGTAGATGTGTTGCTATCTACCAAAAATTCATAGCTATGCCTCAAAGCTGAAATATGAAAATGGCTGAATAAATCTTTTGTATTAACTGTCAAAACAACATTAGCATTCCTATGTTTAGGCTAAGCAGTAGTTACTAGGTGACAGGTTAAGGTTACGACTCAATATTTTTTTAATTTCACCTAGGGGATTCCCAAAGAGCAATACTATTATATGAACAGAGTGGTCCGCTCAGCCAGCAGAACCATTGGCTACACGTTGCCGTTCCTGGAGGCCACATGTAAAGCTCGACTCTTGAACCGAGCTTTACAACTCGCCAATGATGCCTCAGGTCATCCTGCTAAGGCCTTGTTTGAGATGCTTCGCTCAGGGAGAAGGTATCGTCACATGTTCTACTGAACGCCATCTTAACAGGTTCTTTCCTCAAGCTTAAACAAGGCACTTCTATTATTCTTCTGTTTATTTATTTGTATGGACTTTTGTTGTACAGTATTTCACCTTTAAGCTTTTAATGTGGCATTGTTCTGTTTCTTATATTGTGTCTTATTTTGTGTCTTTTTATGTGTTTGGCATATCACACTTTGAGCTCTTTGCACATTTTTTTCCAATGTGGTTTTTTAAACTGCAAATGGCCAATAAAATGAATCTGAATCTGTTATTATTATATACATGATCTATTAAAGGGAAAATTACAGAATAATCATGAATATTCAAGTTTTTATACAAATTTTCAAAGTGATGATACATTCACTTAATAAATTGCACAAATCTCTATGATAGTAGTAAAAGTATCGTTACTGGTATCGGTATTACTAGCCCAGTATGTGGTATCGGATCGATACTAAATGTTGCTGTATGGTACAGCACTACTTGGGGCAGAGTGACAAAAGAAGCTGCCGTTGTATCTGCACTGTTGAACATCAGCAGGTAAAGCAGAAGAAGAAGAGCCTTTTCAAAGGACACAACATCTGACACCAACAAACTAGGGCGTTTATCTGACAACCCACTTCTTATGGGACTCAAACCACCTGAGTCATGGTAGCAAACAACCCTTCTTACTCAGTGACTCCTCCTGCAATGAGCACAGTCACATGGCTCTTTACTCATAACTTTTGATACCAAGATTTCATTTACTCACAATCTTTAAATCCATTAAACATACTGTATAAGTACAGTGAAAGCTGAATCACATCATTTTTAAGCTGGCTTGACTTTGTTGCTACTTTTGATTTCGATCGTTATACAACTTTTGAGTTCACTGTACTATTCAGGTTTACAGTGTAGGCAACGTTGCAGCCGCTGCCATTACACCTGTAGCCTGTCTTAGTTACAGAAAAGGGAGCCTGTAGAAGCTGAAGTTAGACCATTTGGTCATTCGCTTAGTGCAATTTGGAAACACTCAACCGTCCTGATGTCTGCAATAGCAGCTTCTGTCTGTACCAGAGTGAAAGTCCCGCTCAGACTACAGCTGGGATGGAGCAAAGCAGTGATGTCATTGTAATCGCGCAATACTGTGGCGCGATTACAGCCTGTAAATCATCCCGGAGCAGAAATAATAAGCACTTCCGAGACGTTCTGAATTCGGAGGAGAGTCCTGCTAATGATTAATAACAAAACATGGTTAAATTAAGGATTTTTGGGGCAGATAATGCCTTATTACATGCGGCAAATACTTCCATTATATGAATATACACTGATCACAACTGGATATAAACTCCTGAATGGCTCCAAGTGGCTCCAAACATGTCTGGATGAGTAAATGAACGTAATATTTACTAAAAATGAGGTTCAGGTTGAAAATTAACAAACGTTTTTATTTACCCAACACAACCAGAAGATGGTGCTGCTCAGGACTTTTGGATTTAAGATATATTATTCTTACATATTTGTCTGCATTGTCTTCATAGATTTTTTTTTTTTTTTTTTTGAACAATCAAATTTTCAACACAACAAACACAGGAAAAATTATTTTCAAGTCGAAACAAAATGGGTTCCAAAAGGGAGCGGGAAGAAGCAAAAGCTTTTCTGGTTCTGTCAATTTTTCAAACGCACATTTTTTTTTTTTTACTTTAATAGTAATTCATTAAAAAATATGATGGCTATAGGCTAGTTTATTTGTATTTTTTGTTTTTCCTCTCAATCGCCGAATCGCTGCTGAAACAATAATTGTATCTGTAAGATGAAAATGATTTAGCTTCAACTAAATATTTATATATAAACTAAGCTTTTAGCTGCCTAAATATTTAGTTCAAAGTTAAATGTTTAGTTTTCAGTCTAAACATTTAGTTGACAAGCTAAACGTTTACTTTGGAGTTAAATATCTAGTAAACTATGTAGTTTGAAACTGATATTTATAAAATTAATCTATCTATCTATCTATCTATCTATCTAAAGCAGATGTTTTTCAAATCAAATATTCCTTTCCTTAGTTTTAATAAAACTTTAAAGAGATCACTATAGTAGAAGAAAATATTAAGAATAGTATCAAATCTTAATACAGCAGAATGATGATTTGTTCTGGGCTTTACTTTCTGATTATTTATGTATCATATTTTATTTTCTACAAATCTTTGGTTTCTTGCACTTATTTATCTACATCATCTTAATCTGATGTATTAAATTATTTTGAATTTGCTTTTAAATGTTCAGTATGAAGTGATGCTGTGAATGTTCAGACACTTTTCTGCGTTTCCATCCTGATCTTGTCTTTGTGACCCCCATGAAGGTCCAGCAGAACCCCCCCCTCCCCCCCCCCACCCCACTGTGGAGGAATCCTCTGACCAAAGCTGCTGCAGACTCTGTAAGCTCCTCCCGGCCGGCTGAATAAAGCCTTCCTGGAGGACTGGGCTCCACTCTGCCCTGCGTCTCCTCTCGCCATGTTTCCTCTGCAGCTCCTGGCTCTGTTCTTCGTCTCCTCAGCGACAGTCAAACCTCCACCCCAGCAGAAGGAGGAGAAGAAGGAGGAGGAGATAGAAGAGGAGAAGAACAAATACGATCTGATGTTCAGGAGGGGAGACCTCCTGGAAGTCTCTAGGACTCTCTTCACCCACTTTGGGATCTACCTGGGAGGAGGCAGGTGAGTCTGACGCTGGACTCTGATTGGTCATCAAGTGGTGAAAATTTGTTTTTGTGTCTTCTGTCTGATGTGTGACGTCGACCTTTCCTTCATCATCTTTGATACGGTCGATTTTCTTAGTTCTGGTGGCTGCTTACACACCTTCAGCTTTACTCTTCTCTTCTTATTTTATTCTTCTCCTCCCTGCCATTGCCTTTACCCCCCCATCTCTCCGTCCTTTCTACCAGCGTGGCTCATTTCATCCCGGACATCATGCCTGTCGTCTCTGCTGACCAGTTTCGGATCAAACAGATGGTCACCAACACTAGACTCATACTAGGAGTACTAGCAAAGGTACCGCAGATTCTTCTCTGACTTTTGCTTCATTATTTTTTCGTAAACCAGGAAGATCTACGAAAAACTCATACATTGAAGCTCATTTATTTTTTTTGGTGGCACGATTCATAGCAATGCTGAGAGCCCCAAACCCTGTTAATGAGTGAAGGTTGGCTTGCAGTATTGTTTTTGACCTGCGGGTTGAAGCTCCACTCTGGTGCCATGTGAGGGCGCTCTCATGACGAGTGCAGAAAGAATGGAAGTCTATGGGCAGCCTTTCTACTTCTGGTACACGGGTCCCCTAATGTAAAAAAAAAATGAATGAGAGTCAATAGAGCGATAAAAGTTATTTTCCGATCCAGTTTGAAATGCGCCGTGGATCGAACATATGATGTCGGTGAATTTAAAAAAATAATTTTGATGCAGAGAAAAGGCTGGTTTTCGACCTGAGGCAAAAGTTACTTTAGGTTTTGTGTAAAAGCGTTTAGCGGACTACAACTGCAGAAGAAGAAGGAGAGCAAGGTCCGTAGCCAGCAAGATGAAGAAATGATTATTAAACACGGAGAAAACCTCTATAAATCTGACCTTGTGGAAAGTAGCAGCTATGTTTGGGGTAAAGCAGTCGGTGGAGTGAGAGCCAGCATGGAGGAGAAGCTCTACACGCTCTAGGTGAGTGTTTTACGTGCTATAGCTAATGCTAGCTCCGGTTAGCAAAATTACGTCATATATGCGACTTCTGACTTCTGATTTGTAGTCATTTTAAATGCAAATTTTTTTTAACAATCAAAATAAATCCCAAATCACTGGACAAACAGAGTCGAAACGTACATCGTTAGTTATCATTTAAATCGAATTACAACATATGTGTGATTCAGAACTTAGGACAAAGCGGACCAGAAAATAACTTTCATCGCTCCATTGACTTCCATTCATAATTTTTTCGTTTTGGGGGCCCATGGGCCGACCGGAAGGGGAGGAGACCTAGGCTCCCCATGCAGCAATACCCCTAAACATCCACTTTTCTCTGGATATGATTTATTGTCCGGTAATTTGAATATTTTTTTCAAAAGTAGATGCATTGAAATTACATATAGCTGGGTGTCAGATTTTTTTAGAGTCACTTATTTGCTTTAAAAAAGTACTTTAGAATGTCAATGACGTCATACACATCGTACGACCACAGATACTGCTTTACGGAAGTCCTTGTTTTTCCTTTAAAGCATTATTACCGTCCTTTTTTCTTCTGTTTGCACTATCTACAGCGCTAAACATGTTAACCATGACGATAGGTTTGTCCTGAAGCGCCATTTAGCGCTGATCTGTCGACAACTGTCAGTTAACAACAACGGTAGTTAGTGGGGGAGATCCGTCTTTCTGCCCTCCAGACAGTAGCTGGGGGGCGGGGGCTTGGGTGCGTGACGTCACGGAGTTAACGCCAGCTAGCACTAGCTAGCACATAAAAAACGCTCAGCGAGTCTTTGTAGAGCGTCTCCCACGTGCTGGCTGTTACTCCACTGACTGCTTCACCCCCAGTAAAGCTGCTACTTTCCACATGGTCAGATTTATTATGTTTTTCTCTGCATTTAATGCTCTTCCTTCGTCCTGGAGACGAGTATTTTTCTTCCTAGGGAAGTATCGGCAGTTCCCACCTTTTTTACTGAGGCAGATATAGTAACTAGAATGCTAAGATAAATCATCATTAGCATGCTAATTACCATATCTGCCTCAGTTAAAAAAAGTTAGTAAAGGATAAAGATGAAGGTAAGATAAGATATGGCAGTTGCCATATCTCCCAATGTAACAGCATTAACTTTACCTTAAATTTAGCATACAACGATGGATGGTGTTCCCGAACATAAGCTATAATATTCGACGTATTACCTCCTCGAGCTGCCACTGTTCTCAACCACGCTTTGCACGTCGGGCGAAACTTCTTCTTCCAACCCGCTACCGTCTGGTAGCCAAAGTATTCCCAAGCAGCCGACTTGGTCCGGTTAGACGGTGGAAAAAGTTCTGGGGGCTCGCCTCCTTCAGCCATCACACAGCCGGCAGAGCGGCCTGTTTGTCAGTCACAACAAACGCAGGCTGCAGCTTCACACCGCATGAGGGACGTCTACTTTCTCCCTGACAAGACGTCACATATAAAAAAAAACGCTCACACCACGGGGAACATTATGACGGTAAATTTTAGTGGTTTTTTGTAACCTTGACTTTTTCATACCGTGGTATTCCTTGAATCCGGTAACCGGCCCATTTCCCTCCTCCCCATAAAGCCTAGTTTATGCTTCTCCGACCGCAAATTTGCACTCAGGCGCAGACGTATTGACCAGGACAGCAGGGGGTGCTAACTTTTCATGGGGTCTCTGCCTACTATCAAAGCACCGTTTCAGTTTTTTTTTTTCTGGGCTTGTGAACGCATTTCTTCCTCAAGGAGCAATGACAGAAAATACGTTTTGATTAAGCTCTAAAGCTTTTTACTAGAAGTGCAGCTCATTGAATCATCTAGAAACACATGGAAACAAACACAGCAGCATTTTTTGTTATTTTCCTACCTCCTTGTGTTCAAAATCGCCAAAAGAACAGATTAGATAAATTATCCTTTCAATATAAAGCATGTAGTGCCCAAACGTTGCATTACTGATTACAGCGACTATAGAGCTCCGTTTTGGTGAATCAATTTCTGGCTGTTGCTGAAACTGACCAATCAGATGCATACGCTCTCCGTTGACGGAGACGGATAGTTAAAATTCAGGCCTCTACTCCGTCTGTTGTTGCGTAGGTGACGGAGAACCCTTGCATCGACGGATAATGGCGTTGCCTCAGTCCATTTCCGTCAAAACGGAGAAGCATAAACTGGCCTTTAGACTCGGATTATAAGACGACCCCACATTGGTACATTATATTCAGGACAATATGGTATTAACATTTCGCTTATGTGAATTGTCAACTGCTTTGTGAAGTAACGTAACGGACTTGTAATACGTTTAATTATAGCAGCCGTAATGGACGGCTGCTATAATTATGTTCCTACTTCTACTACGACATCTACTGAGGGTCAGTGGTACACCACTTATACCACCTATGTACAGTCTAGACCCTCACCAAAATCAAGTCCTAGACACTTTGTGTCTACTGGTGGTGGTCAGAGGGACCGGTGGCGCCTCTGTCTCTGTCGGTGTGGCAGTTCTAAAAAGTCTTCCATCACTAGTGTGTAAATGCGGAAGGACTGAATGTACTTTGAAGCGCTTTGGCGTCCGTAGGGACAACGTAAAGTGCTATACAATTACAGGCCATTTACCATTTACGGTGGAGTCGTCTGGTGGATTCCAGCACCTCCACATCAATCGGTGGACTCCAACCCACCTCCTAACTCAGACAGTAGTGTATTCTGAGGGCTTGTAGGTTGTTTTAAAGGAGCCTAACATGTTTTTTTGTGTGCAGTGCGGCAGCGTGAGGGTGGACTCAGTGGAAGACTTTGCCTACGGGGCGGAGATAATCATCAACCCCATGGACAAGGTGAGCCAACACAGGAACACCTCCTACAGCTCTTGTCCAACCACATGTGTGCCTTATATTAAATGTACTTCAGCGTTGCTACGAGCAACACCCTGACTCAGTGTTTAAAACTCTGAAGGAACTCATAAAGTGGAATATAAGGTTCTACATCGATCGTCCGTGAATCCAGGTGACTATCTCGTCCACCTGAAACAGTTCTGAGTCTATGTAGAGGAAACTCCTTCGGTTTCCACCACGTCCGTCTCTAAAGACAGAGGGTCATGTTAGAACCTAATTGGGTCTATAGAAGAAGAACTTTCTTTATTTACAAACACGGCTAACTGGAGCAAGGTCTGCCAAGGATGGTTGTGGTTTGGGAAACCAGACCATGTCTAACTTTTGACCACCTCGCTGTAGATTTAAGTTTTCTTTTTTTTTGTTCAACCTGGACCTTATTTATAGCAGGCATTACATTAATTTGCTAACCCAGACAGGTTTTGTTCAACGTGGAGAGGTTTATATCCATTCGTGATCAGCGTATATCCATATAACGGGAGCTGTGGAGGGACACCAAGTGCAGTCTCTAAATAATGGCATTATCTGCCAAAAAACTCCTTCATTTAACCAATATTTTGCTATGAATCACTAGCATGAGTTCTCGGCTGCATTTTGTCGGGTTTAGAGGCTTTTAATCTATCCAAATGCGACTTATAATAAAAGCCGATTTCAATGATGTTGCAGGGAGCCTGTGAAAGCTGAACTTAGTCCACTTGGTCATTTTACTTGTGCAATTTGGAGACATGCAAACGTGAACCATGTCGGTGTTTGTGTGACACTTGTGTGTGCTACACCCGTCTCGGCGAAATCCGGCCTCTGGACTCTTTAATGTCACCGAGCTAAAATCTGCGATGCAGCTGCGTGTGATTTGCTTGTTAGGCTCAGCTTCCTGATGTAAAAATGCATATCAACGACTACAAAACCCACTGTGATGGTATTTATACTATTCAAATGCAATAAAACATTCTCAACTATAATAAATGTTATTAAAGGCACAGTGTGTAATTTTCGGACAGTACGGGGCAGTGTATACCTAAATTATCAGAAGCATGCGGTATCTGTGTCTTCGAGTAAGAAACTCAACAACGGAGGTCCAACTAGTGCTGTTTTCAAACGCTCAATTCCTTGAGAATTATCTATTTGCAGCAACATGACGAGCACATCAGTCTCTCTTTCATCAGTTGTAACTAGTGAAGAGGTGAAAATGTATTTATGGCTAAACTTTTTAGCATTTTTAGGGGAAATCAATGTTTTATTAGCGAGCTTGTTCCGTGCGCTTTGTCCGTCCGGGCTCTTGTAGAAGGAAAGACGTCATCTAATATGGCTTTCCCCTGAAAAGAGGACCCACACCTATGTATTTTAAAACCGATTTTTAAAGTCATATTTCACAATATCTGCAATATTTAGTAATTAATCTGCTTTACTTAATTATTATTACATAATTTTTAATGGCTATTTTCAAAGATGTACTGCAAAAACTACACACTGTCACTTTAAAAACAGAATCTGAGTTTACTTAGATTGAAAGCCTTGACACTGTGTACAAATGGTAGTGAATAGGATTTCCCATGCTGCCTTGAATGCACCAAAGGTGTGGATGTCGGCAGCCTCGGCTTAGAGACAGAAAGCAGTCGAACAACTGACAGTGTGTGCTTTCACGAGATGGTAAGTTTGATGTGACTCCCTTATATTGTTTAGAGGGAAAGCAAAGAATCGTTAAATGACCCAGCATTCTACCAGCATCCAAACGCATCATGTGCGCACAAACATCTCCAGACATGAAATGCGTCTCAAACCTTTCGTGAATTTGTAAATCCGATCTTTGCGTAAATGTGGTTTTGTCTGTGTGTATAACGTATTTAATGATTTGCATGCCGTTTTGAATTCCTAGTCAGTTTTAATTTAGTGTTAATTTGAAATTGTGCGTGTGTTAATGGATTTGGTACCCGTCATTTCTTTATATTTGTGTGTACGTTTTACCAAACACTTGCAAGTACGCACAAAATGTATGTTACGGTTTACAAATCAGGTTTTTACACATAAAAGTACCCAAAGTTACACACAAACAGGCTGAAACAAGTTAAAAATCAGGTATTATGCACACACAGATCTTGTGAGTCTATTTTCTCTCCATAAAGTTCTGTCTAACTGACTGCTGGCGTAGAGCGCAGAGTTAAAAGTCCTGCTCAGACTACAACTGGAATGGAGCAGAGCAGTGACTTCCTGGAAATCGTTGTTGGTGTAACTTGGTATAAACGCCTCGAAAACGCCAACAACAAAGCACCTCCGAGATCTTTTTTCTTTTGCATATTGTTATACTATCATTATTTAAATAAATGTGCAATTCTTTGTACATGACTTCTCTTTTCGTGGGCAAGTGGCGCCATCAGTCGGGCTCTCCTGGGGCACCAAATGGTCTAGGACCGCCACTGTCCATGAGGACAGCTGTGATTCTTTATCCGGGCTTTTTCTCCCCTCAGATGTGCAGCCGTGCGCCGCTGCGGGGCGAGGAGGTGGCCCGGCGGGCCGAGAAGTTGCTGGGGGACGTGGCCTACAGCCTGCTGTGGTACAACTGCGAACACTTCGTCATGTACTGCCGATACGGAACAGTGATGAGCTTCCAGACCTTCCAGGTGACGCGACAGGAAACCCTCGCAGTAGAGTCAGATCCCTTCATGACACATCATGTAAAATCTGCTAGAGGGAGAATAATAATAATAATAATAATAATAATAATAATAATAATAATAATAATAATAATAATAAACAACTCAGGTTTTATCAGGCAACTCATGGTTCTCAAGTTTTTCAGCTAAACTTTAACCTTCATCTGCTGCCTTTGCCTCCTGCTGCAGATTAACAGCGATCAGACCTGTTTCTGTGGTTGGGTTTAAGCTCCATGTTGCAGCAACCGCTCCTCTGTGAAAGGTTCATTGTTTCAGCAGATTAGGAGGCTGAGATAGAGTTAAGAAGGAGCTGACCAGGTGGAACGGAGCAGAGGTAGGAGGAAAAACCACATCGAGATTGCAGAAGCATGAGTAGCCGTCAGGAACGGGATGTTCAGAGCTGCTGGATTAACCTAAAGACCCATAGCGCGATTACACGGGAAAAAATGTTTATGTAGAGGAGACAGGTTCCCCTGTTTTCAATAGGCGTTCAAAAAAACAACAATGGCGTTACTTTGCTATGAAGCTCAGGCAGCATCCATGTATGGAGGACCAAAACTGACATAATTAAAAAGAAAAGCAAGAACACATATATTTTGTTTTTCCGTTTCCTTCATTACGTGCATTTTCATCAAGAAAAATATATCTTTTGTTTTTCCTTTTCCTTATAAATGCATTATCAGCGGAAAAAACAATTGTTTTTCCTTTCCATGTATTCCTTGTTTTTACATTCCCTGGTCTCCTCTTTTAACTGTACCTCGTGCATTTCTTCTTCATTATGCAAATGATGGATTGTGCATTCTCCTGGCCAAAAGTGCAGGCATACACAATCCATCTGCACATGGATCCTGCTCCTTCCTGTTTATGGACCAACAGTAGAGGAGTTGGACCAAGAAGGGCCGCCCTCCTCATTTTGCATAATGAAGAAGACATGCATACAGTAAAGTAAAAAGAGACGACGAGGGAGTGTAAAAA
The DNA here is from genome assembly GCA_028564705.1 of Apricaphanius iberus. NCBI lineage: Eukaryota > Metazoa > Chordata > Actinopteri > Cyprinodontiformes > Aphaniidae > Apricaphanius > Apricaphanius iberus. The sequence continues at coordinate 55,128 of JAPXFQ010000502.1, read as the reverse complement.
CAAGGAATGCATGTATAAGCAAAAAGAAAAACAGAAAAAAAAAATTCTAAAAAAAAATGCATGTAAAAGGAAAAACAAATGTATTATTTTTTTGACAAAAATGCATGTAATAAGAAAAATTTAAAAATATATATATTTTTTTATTGATGGAAATGTATTTATGAGGAAAAGGAAAAGCAAAATATACAGTACAGACCAAAAGTTTGGACACACCTTCTCATTCAATGCGTTTTCTTTTTTTTCATGACTACTTTGTAGATTCTCAATCAAGGGCATCAAAACTATGAATGAACACATAATGTATGGAATTACTGCATGTACTTAAACAAAAAGGGTGAAATAGCTGAATAAATGTGTTATATTTTAGATTCCTCAAAGTAGCCACCCTTTGCTCTGATTACTGCTTTGTATTCTCTTGAGCTTCAAGAGGTAGTCACCCAAAACGGTTTTCCAAAAGTATTGAAGGAATTCCTGGAGATGCTTAGTACTTGTACTTCACTCTTCGAATTCACCTACCTAGGCGTAACCCTGGACCCAACTCTGATTTTCAAAAAGCATGTAAAAAAACTTCAAAACTCTTTAAAATTTAAGTTGCCTAACTTTAGATACATACGGGGGTCTCTTACCACGGAGGCTTCCCATTTGTACCTGAACTCTATGATCTTGTCACATTTTGTGTATTGCTTGGTCACACGGCTGTAAAACGGTTCTGGGGCCTCTTGAATCATAATATAAATATGCACTCAAGATCCATGATAAGAAAACCGGGCGCTATCACCATTGTCAAATTCTAAATAAATATGGAAGTCTGAATTTTAAAAACCTTATAATCTACACTAATGTTTGGATACTTTTTAAGATTATTCATGGAGTCACTGAGAAACTGAATAATTTTATGTACTGAGAAATTGACTCAAACTACTCGATCTACCTCTAGAGGAGAATGCAGCATCCCAAATTGTAAAACTGCCTTCGCTAAATCAGCCTTCTCTGTAATCGCAATGGGTCAGTGGAACACACTGCCAACAGAGATTATTGCATGCACTACATTCAAAAGATTCGCGCCTTTAACTAAACAACGGCTTCTAGAAAATCAAACTTGCACTCATGATCTGAAACGACGTCATGAGGGAGCGACCGTTTGCCTAGAAAAAGGATTGGTAGAAAAAGTTATAATGTTTTAAACGTGTTTAAATTAAACGTATATTAATTACATGTACGTTACTGCTGATGGTAAACTGTATAAATCCGTATTCATCTACATTTAAATCAGTTCTTGTTCTGTAAAAATCAACCAGCCCAGGGACTACAGGGGGAAATTATCATTTTTGCTATAACCTGGTACAATGCATCTTTCCTCTTGGTCACTGTTAAATTGTGCTCTGTCGCTGTCTAAATAAAAATCATACCATACCAGAACTGGCATCCAGACGGTTCAAAATTAAGTTTCGTTCTTGCAACTACAACCTCAACACACTAGATGTCGCTTTGATGCCCATGTTCCACGCTCAACCTTTTTACTAGAAGTGCAGCTCATTAAATACTCTAAAAAACACATGTAGCCTTTTTTGTTGTTTTCCTTCACCTCCTTTGGTTTTCTTTTCAATATAAAGCATGTAGTGGCCAAACGCGGCATTAACTACTGATAACCCCGTTTTAGTTAAATGATCTCTGGCTGGTGCTGAGGTGACCAATCAAAGGCATTTGCTCTCGTTGACGGAGACGGATCGTAAGAAAATGGGGCTCTACTCCGTCCGTCCTTTCTTGGGTGACGGAGAGCCCTTGCGTCGATGGATAATGATCCGTTACGACGCAGGCAGAGTAGTAGAAGCTAGGCTTAAGACTCGTGTGGAGGCTTCGAACCTTGTTTTGAATGGTTTGACAAAAGTGTTTACTCTGCCCACAGTAATGATTTAATGATATGCATCGTTGGAATACAAATAATCTTAGATTCCCAATGGTCTATAAAATATATGTGAACATAGAGAAGGAGCTAAGAGAAAAAAGTACGCAACGTACCGCCGATAGGACGTAGAAACTCTTCGGTGTTAGATAAAAAGACTGTGTCTTGCAAAGCTAAATTCCTCTGCCGCAGGGTCTGGTGAAGTGCGAGTTAAGCCTAGTTTATGTTTCTCCGACAGCAAATTTGCACTCAGACGCAGAAGTATTGACGGAGACGTTTTCTTTTTATAGTACTCCGCTCTTCCACTCCATTCTCTATTGTTTTTTTCAGCGTTGCTCGACCAGGACAGCAGGGGACGCTACGTTTTCATGGCGTCTCTGCCTACTACCAGACACCGCCGCTTCTGTTATTTTCTAGGCTTGTGAACACATTTCAAGGAGACGGCAGAAAGTAAGTTTTGATTAAGCTGTAAAGCTTTTTACTAGAAGTGCGGATTATAGAATCCTCTAGAAACGCATGGAAACAAACACAGCAGTCTTTTTTATTGTTTTCCTACACCTCCTTGTGTTCAAAATCGCCAAAGGAACAGATTAGGTAAAGTATCCTTTCAATATAAAGCATATAGTGGCCAAACGCTGCATTAACTACTGATTACAGCGACTATAGAGCCCCGTTCTGGTGATGCGATCTCTGGCTGTTACTGAAACTGACCAATCAGATGCAGACACTCTACGTCAACAAAGATGGATAGTTAAAAGTTGGGCCTCTACTCCGCGCCTCCTTGCGTAGGTGACGGAGAGCCCTTGCGTTGACGGATAATGGCATTTAATCCGTCTCCGTCAAAACGCAGAAGCATAAACTTGGCTTTAGGAGTAGCAGATGGGTCGGATACTCAGTCCATCAGGGATCACTTCTTAGCCGCTTATTGTTTAAATCTTTTTATTACTGCATTGTGCTAAACAATGGATCTGAGAGTGACGAACATAAAAGAACGCCCTGCAAATCACAACTCACCCTCCTCGCCCACGTAGCGGACGCCTTGTTGTTTTTGCTCTGACACAGTGAGCAGAGAGTGGGAGAGTAACTTTCATTCTACTGTGTGAAAAACAACGCAAATCCTATTTTATTACTGTGCTAAACAATGGATATGAAGCTGACGGGACGTAAAACCACTCCCTACAAGAGACGGGTATGTGTGCCGTACTGCAGTAGGTCTTCATCTGGTGCGTTCAGTCAGAAGACGAAATCCATCAGTGTGTTTTTAAATATAATTTCAAAAGGCTCTCTAATATTAAATGATTTATTATGAACTTTTTAAAGTCTTGTTTAATTTAATTTAACACAATTATCTATCAAATAACTGTTGTTGCTTTAAATATTTCATATTTTTGCTGCTTGTGATTACATTGGATTATTGATTCCAGCAGCATGTCAAGCACTGTGTAATGTCTCCACCTTGTGGCCGTTTTTATGTACTGTAATTTGAAGCACAGTTTTTGTTTTTTTCATTGCCAAGGTTACTGGTGTTTTAATGTTCTCTGACGTTTTTTCATTATCCTTATGTTTAGTTTATCTCACAAATGAACACCCCAAACCCAAAGCAACAAGCAGGGAACCTACTTGTAATAAAATAAAGAAATAAGGGATAACGTTTTAGTCGCTGTGTTTACCTAATCCCATTGTTAGTTAATTGAAAAAAGTAAATATTTAGATTATATATTATTTACTTTATAGTATATCAGTTTAAGGCTTTAATATTTTTATGAAACCAACTTAAATTTTTACAGAAACTCGTAATTAGTAACCAGAGATGGGTAACCATCGTAGTAGTTACATTTATCCAATTACATTTACTTGAGTAACTTTTTTGGAGAAAAAAAAAAGTAAACTTTTACTTCTTATTGAGTGATATTTTTTTATGAACAATCACTGCTTCTACTCGAGTCAAATCTCTGGATACTCTATTGGCACTGTGAGTAAATTTACTGAACGAAGAAGAAGCAATGGGAAGGAAAAACACACCAGACACACCTCGAGGTTATTAAAGGAGAATCCTACTGTTTTCTACTCAAGCTTTTGTTTTCTAATGCAATTTTATGTCTGTTGACCTTGTTGCATTTTGAGGTGAAGTAAATACACTGTAAGCACAATAAGTTGTCGCAGAAAGGCATTCCTACCTTGATCTATGATATATTTATTGGTTTCCTACTGTAAGTATTGATATTATAATGAAAAAAAATGTTATTTTGTAATAACAGCATTTATTTGTTTGTTTGTTTTGTCTTTAAAACACCCAAATGTGCCAATAAGTTCATCATTTTGTCTGTCTGATAGAATAATGTAGAATAGACTGATCTTTTAATGTCACACAAGGGGAAATTTGGTCGTAAGAGCAGCAATAAACACATATAGAAACAGAAACACACACAATCTTTACAGAAGAAGATTTAAATCATGTAAAATAGTAACAAAAACAGATAAAGTAGGCCTACAGTACAGATAAAGTGTCAAACCCAGGCTGTCGTGTGCAAACAGAGCAGAATACTGAAAGACGTTAAAATAATTAGACTATTTAGAAAAGTTAGAAAAGTACAGATTGTGCAGTTATACTGCTAGTTAAAAAGTAAACGTGTAACTTGCTAAAAGTTAGTGTATATAGTCTGTGAAAGGTGATAGTTGTAACAGTGGTGGTGCTACTCAAAAGTAGCCTCTCTACCAAATATTTGTTACTCTGAATACTCAAGTGATTTTAGACGACTACTTTTTGTACTTTTACTTGAGTAAAAACGTCTTTAAAGTAGCGCTATTCTTATTCTGCGTACTCTAACCTCCAGAACGGTGTAATGTCTCCACCTAGTGGCTGTTTTTATGGACTGTACGTTATAGCACGGACCGTGGGGGAACAACAAACTACAACGGGGGGAAACAAAATGGCCGCTCTCTGCTTTGTCTCCATCAGTTCTGTAAGACGGTGAGGAAGCTGGTGCTGAGTCGAGCCATTGCCAAGGTTACCGCCGTACTGGCCGCAAGCCTGCTGGTCTACCTGCAGGTTATGGACACCTGGTCCGTCCTGCTGGCCGTGCTGCTGCCTTTCCTCATCTGGATGGCCTCCTGAACGGACCTCAGACGTGATATCTTTGGGCCAACAATCCGAACTGAAGCTTAGAATTCACCTAACATTGTTTTAATCACCAATTCATCACAAAACATTTCTCTTTTTTCCCCCTCCGATTTATAGCATCCCATAACAAATCCTGGTGAATAAAACAATGTATTTATCGAATATTCCCCTTTGTTTAAATGTCTTAAACGACGCGTTTCTGACGTACACTCATAAAACCCGCAGGAAAACAATCCATAAACATCTGCAACGAATTATCTTATAACATTATATTAATTTCATGATCTCATTTTGAGCTGTTTTCATGTTTAATAAATATGTGAATATCTAAATTTGTCAAACATTTTCACTTTATAGTCTTGTTGGACTCTGAGTTGATTTTTTTTTTTTGTTTAGTATAGTTTTAATTAATAATTAGTACAGTAAAACACCAATAATGTAATCTGATTTATATTGTATGTATATTAGTTATTGATCGACAGATAAATAATTACAATTAACAGAAAAGGTTTGATTTTTTAATTTTATTTATTTAATAGCAACACGTATGTGTACGACGGAGTATTAAGGCCATTGTAAACAAGAAACAATAAATATATTTTGGAGTAAATTCCCCCCCCCAAAAATGAAGTTCTAAGGTTAAAGTCACATATTTTCCAGAAAAAAGAAACTCGGAAATTATTTGATTTCAAAAAGAAGTAAAAGTTCGAGTAAAAACTCTGACTTTTTTTTTTTAGATTAATTGCACATTTTTCCCCAGAAAAAAAGTTGGAAATTCTCTGTCACAAAAGTAGTAAGATAACAAGTTAAAAGACAGAAATTTTTAATCAATCTCAGATATTTTCTAGGGGGGAAAAGCGCAATTCTCTGATGTTGAAAAGTAGAAAATTTAAGAGAAAAAAATTTAAAATTCCTACAATTAAAAGCATACATTTCTTATATATACAGTAAGATATTTCTGACATTGTAAAGTCAGAAAATTGTGAGAGAAAAAAAATTATGCCTTTAATCATTGAGATTTCCTAGTTATTTTTCCCTAGATAGTTTTTCCGACTTTTGTCTGGAAAATATGTGACTGTAATCTCAGAATTTTAGCGTTTTTTGGGGGCGGAAATATAAATTTTTGTTTACGATGGCCCTAATATCCCGTCATATTTTTTGGTTCATGTAACCGGGTGAGTTTTTTTGTATTTGTTTATTGTTTTCAGTTTAATTGCATATCTACAATTTAATGTATTAAATGTTTTACTGGATTCTAACATCCACAATAAACAAAATATTAAGTTGGTCAAAGTTGAGTGTTTAATTTAAATATATTTCCTATGAAGTCAGTTAAAGTCAAATTACTTATCAGAGCTGTGAATGGGGAGCCTAAGTCTCCTCCCCTCCCTTTCGGCCCATGGGCCCCCAAACAGAAAAAATAGTGAATGGAAGTCAATGGCGCCTTAACAGACATTTTCTGGTCCGCTTTGTCTTACGTTCTGAATCACACATATGTTGTACTTCGATTTAAATGATAATTAACGATGTACTGTGTTTGTTCAGTGATTCGGGATTTATTTTATTGTAAAAATTCGCATTTGAAATGACTACAAATCAGAAGTCGGAAGTCGCATTTATGACGTAATTTTGCTAACGGGAGCTAGCATTAGCTATAGCATGTAAAACACTCACCTAGAGCTTGTAGAGCTTCTCCTCCATGCTGGCTCTCACTCCACCGACTGCTTTACCCCCAACATAGATGCTACTTTTCCACAAGGTCAGATTTATTGAGGTTTTCTCCGTGTTTAATACTCATTTCTTCATCTTGGTGGCTACGGCCCTCGCTCTCCTTCTTCTTCTGCAGTTGTAGTCCGCTAAACGTTTTTACACAAAACCTAAAGTAACTTTTGCCTCCGGTCGAAAATCAGTGTTTTCTCTGCATAAAAATTGGTTTTTAAAATTCACCCACATCATATGTTCGATCCACGGCGCATTTCAAACTGGATCGGGGAAACTGGTCGGGGACCCATGGACCGGAAGTAGAACGGCTCCCCATAAGAGAACAGGTGCAAAACAATTTAAGGACCTCATTTTGCACAAAAAAAAACCCAAAACGTGTTTTATTTATTTTTTTAGATAAAAAAAACGAATTTAAGGCAAGCATTTTTCAAAGTTACTTAATTGAGGACTTTGTGCATCACTAGAAATTACGGAAATGTTTATACATTTTGTATTTTTCTTTTATTTAGGAATCTTGATGGGTAAGTAGGTTTATGGGTTTGTATTTGTAGTGTATGTATATATGTATGTATATTTATTTAAGTACACATAGATATACATATGTATATCATAAAATTTGTCTATATTCACAAATTGTTTAATTATTTTTTGTAAAATATTCTTATGGCCCATTAGTTAGTATGTGTTAATTAACATTATCCCGGCCGTTTTATTTTGGTTAAATAAATTTGAATTATTTTTAGATAAGTTATTATTATTTTTCCCCCCTATATACCTATAGGTAGCTTTTATTTCGTAAATTATAAATAACTTATTTCCAACTTTATGTCGTTGTTTTTTTGGTGTGTGCTTTTATACATTCTTAAATTTTGTTCGAAATAAGTACATACAATTTTAAGCCTGAAAGTTTAAAAGCTAGTCTCCGATTGGCTAATCATGAAGCGGCGTCACGTAAATCGCCGCGCAGCCGCATTAGGACCCGTTCGCTTAAGCTGCTCCCCATCGTTGCCTGGCAACGCTTCTTCTTTTCCCGGCGAAGTTTTGACCGGAGCTCTCCGCCTCCTCCTCTTCTCTCCTGACGGTTTTACTTTTGTAAAGGAGGCGAAACATTCACTCAGACAGGAAAATGCAACAACACAGAGGCGGTAAGAGTTTAATTTACGTGGTTTATTAAAAAAGTTTTAGATTAAAAATATAACTAATTTTACCCCCCCTCTCTTTTTACCCATGAACGTCGCATCTTTGATTTGAGTAGCCGCTAGCAGGTTAGCTTATGGTTAATGGTTGTTTATTTCGGTCTTAGCTGTCTAAAATGGGACTAATTTGAAGCTAGTAACACTAGAAAGTTGGTTAATTGGTGATACGAGTTTAAATATGAACTTTCTGAGGTTTCAGTTGATTCTCAGAAAATAAACAGAGGGACTTTTTCAACATCTAGCTTCTCAGCGGGTTATTAAAGAGCTATTTCACGGTTTTTAAAGGCTTTTTCAATATTTTAGGTCGACTAGTTTAGCATAATTTAGTAGATTATTTAAAAAAATCAATGTCCATACACATATTTGTGATATTTGCAACAAAATGATTAACTGCTGTCTTATTTCTCTGTATTATCAAGTATATAACAGGTTATTGAATTGGGAAGACTTCTTTCAGTCTAACCGCGGTGCTTTTTGATTGGACAGGCGGCGACAGGTCGTCCGACGAGGACCCAGACGGAGACTCCGGGGACGTGGACTCTCCGGCGAGCGGAGACGACTTCCGGGTGTCGTGTGCGAAGGAGATGGCTCTGCTGGCTCTGATGGAGAAGACGGGATACAACATGGTGCAGGAGAACGGCCAGAGGAAGTATGGCGGACCTCCGCCAGGTACACCGCAGTCAGGAACTCAGACAAGCATAATTCATAGTAATATTTCAAAGTATTTCAATACATTAGAGCCCGCAGTGCCTTGTAGAAGATTTCAGAGTCACGTTACAAGAACAAACTTTAATACATTTTATGGGCATTTCTTGTGATAGTCAGTGATTGTGCAATTGTCCCACCTAAAAAGTAGAGAGGGCTTTTTTTTATCAGAGGTACACTAACTGTGAGAGACAGGATGTTAAATAAATTCCAGGAAATTACTTTGTTTTTTTATATGTATTTATTTGTATTGGGGATGAAACGATATTACTTTTTTCAAACCGATACGATACCAATACTTGGATTTGAGTACTTGCCGAGTACCGATACTGCTACCATGTAAAAAAAAAAGTGCAATGAATCGGAGCGAAGGTTTTATTTTCTTCTCTGCTTGTTTCAACAAATGATGGTGAATTTGATACGAGATAAAACATGGATTAATATGACCAGAAAAACGTAACATTTCAAGTGAAAAAGAATCATTTTTAAGTGAAGTTAACTAACCGATGCAAGCACATTGTAACGTACCATCATCATCATTATCCCTAAGTTCTGTAACAGTGCAGAAAATTTTTGTTCAGCCACTGAAAAAACAAGCGATAATTCTTGCCCACACAGATCTGTTACCAGGGCAGTGACGCACGCAGCTCTGTCAGCCACCCTCTCTCCATTTAAACCACAAAAAGGATGAAATTATTTGAGCTGAAACAGAATTTTTTAATACTCCCGATGCGGCCGAGGAGGTCGTAAAATTAGGCGCGGGACAGACAGAAGTAGCGCTGAAAGCGAACCTCATCCATAAGTAGCTCCTGGAGCAAATGGTTAAACTCCCCAAACTCAGAACGCATCTGAAGAATAATGCACCCGATGTCGACAGTGTCTAACTTTATTTGTCACAAACTACCACACGCTTCGGCAGTCGGTCGGGCATATTCCCTGCAAACATAAAATCTATCCACAAACTTTTCAGTGACTCAGAAGTGGGGAGGACAAAAAAGATTTATGTTCTCTTTTGTACACCCAGGTACAGAGCAGTTTTGATGCGGTCTGGACTCCATCCTGTTGGTTTGTTGTTTGCCTGTATCATCAACAATCATCAACAATATTGTTGTTTGATTTAATAATTATTGTTCATCATGTTCTAACCGAGGCAAAAAAAAATATCACCAGGATAAATTAAATATTCACAAAATGTTTGGGTCTAGGTTTTCCTTAAAACTATTTTAATGGATTTATAGCGTTTTGGAAAAGAGCGAGAGCATGAATACTTTCACTGACATAATGAATAATACATTTTTTTCCATACTAATACGTATAAATTTAATATCAAACGATAATAAAGCTGCACATATTTGAACTAAAAATGCTTCACCATGTTTTTTATTTTCCCTTAAACGAGCAAACACAAAATTTTTTATAAACTTACAGCATCTAGAGTTAACACAAAGTGAACCTGTTACAAAGTAGGCGTAGCTTGATGACATCATTAACATAAGCAGCCGCTGAGTGATATTATTTCTACCTCATACCGTTAGCGTCGCCCCCTACTTGCTCCACGTCCAGTAGGGGGCGCAGTAATGCTGATGATGGTGGAGCTAAACGCGGGGAAGGGAGCCGGTCAGAGGTCCCCTGTGTGTGAATAGGTTTAAAATCAGAGTCTGACTGCGGTCTGACCCGGGTTCTGTTGCTTGTGCTGCCCCCATGTGGTCCAGGCTGGGACGGGCCGGCGCCGCCGCGGGGCTGCGAGGTCTTCGTGGGGAAGATCCCCAGAGACATGTTCGAGGACGAGCTGGTTCCGCTGTTCGAGAAGGCCGGGAAAATCTACGAGTTCCGCCTGATGATGGAGTTCAGCGGGGAGAACCGCGGCTACGCCTTCGTCATGTACACCACCAGGTGGCGCCGTACCTCCTCTTCCTCCCGTCTGTCCGTCCGTCCGTCCTCAGCAGGGCTTAACACGGCACTGTCCTTGGTTCCCATCCAGAGAGGCGGCTCAGAGAGCCATCCAGATGCTGGACAACCGCGAAGTCCGACCCGGGAAGTTCATCGGAGTCTGCGTGAGTCTGGACAACTGCCGCCTCTTCATCGGCTCCATCCCCAAAGACAAGAAGAAGGAGGAGATCCTGGAGGAGATGAAGAAGGTGGGTGAGAGGTCACGCCCTGTGGTACACAACCAGAGGTGGAGCTTTAGCGCTCTAGTCCGTCTCCGTCTGGGTTTAAAGGAATTATTGTAAAACAGAATAATCAGCCTCACATTCACAGTCAGTTTCTCTCATATACTGATAACCGAGCTCTGATTGGCTGCTGAATGTTTCTATGAGGAGCAGAGGAGACGTTACTGTGTGAGAGAGCAGCCAGAGTCGAACAGATCTGCAGGTTACTGATGTTTTCAAAGAAGCAGGTGGAAACATCGCTAACAGCTGGAGGTCAGAGGTTGGGAGAGAATGAACTCCCCGAACACTTCCAAGAGAGTTAGCGTACAAAATTACCGATATGTAACCCATTTACGGACTGAAGACGGGCAGAACTTTAAGGAGAAACTTCAAATAACTTTGATTTTGCCGTCAATATAGATTTAGCCCTTTTTAGATATGTGAAAAACATAATGGTACGTTCAGCCCGCAAGCTCACTGGTGATTTGAGACTTATTTCCTGCCACCCATTACCGTGATGCCTCTAGAGAAACAAACATGGACGTCGCAGCAGATCCTCTCATAAACAAGTTTGTTTTTGTGTACTGAACAAGTACGCACTTATGTCCATCCTCGGCGAGAAGATGAGGACGCAGTACGGAAGTTCTGCAGTTGGAACAGAGCTACAAGGTTTGGCAGAAGTGTCATTACAAAATAAATAAAAAAAGGTAAAATTTGGGGTTACGGTTTCATTATTGATTATTAGGTGTGTCACAACCTCGTTTTTGTTATCGAAATCGATCGCAATTACATCACGACCTTGTGTGTCGAAATCTCAAAGACGATCGCGATCACATCCTCCCATGTTCACATAATGTAACGTAACTAGCGTCCCACTGGGACTTCTTGCAACAGCTAGCAGGCAGCCGTCTATTCACTCAGATTTCCTCATCACAAGGAATCACACGTTGCATTTCCCCTAACAAGTAGTTCTCATACAACTCACAAAAACACCTGGTAATATTATTAATCGCTTTATCACAATAAAAGCATCCCGATGAACACAGCACACCTCTACAGAGCATATTAGCTGACGCTAGCAAGTAGCTATTAGCTAAGCTACAGTTAAACCATGGCTAGAAAGAAAAAAAGAAGTGGGAGCGGGGCAGAAACCGCACCTTCTACTCTCAAACCACCAGTGAGGAAGTTCCCCGTGAGTTAAATCGACATTCTTGTTGTAAAAAAGAGGACCGCTGTTTCTGCACGTTAGATCGTTTCTCTGAGCTAGCTGGAGCTGAGAGTTGTTGCACTGCAGTAACTAAAAAGAGTCACTGGATGTCAGCCACCCTCTGTTTCTGTTAATTATTCAGACAACATTTTTACTCTTATAAGTGTTGTAATTTATTGTAAATACAATAATTTAAATAAATTATTGCAATTTGACCATTTAATGCCTAATGTTATACATTGTAAAGAATAATGGAAACTCCGTCACTTATATGTAAACTGAAATAAGATTTACTGTACAAAATTTAAATGAATAAAACCAATAACGTAGACTAGACTAGTCAAAAAAATGGCATAGGGCTCTGAACTGTAAGAAAAAATGGTGAGTGCTTCTGCATGTGCTACACAAATCGGATAAAGGAATTTAGGAAAAGCGGGTTTCCAAGTGCGCTATTAGTCAGCGGAATCCGATGTCCTCCACCACTGAAGAAGTCTGGTCGTCTAGTCCGATAAACTTGATGATTTTCTGGGTAATTAGCTTCCCTTTCTGACTGTTTCGCTCATATGGTGCGTTAGCTGCCGTCTGACTGTTGCCGCATTAGCTGGCTTCTTTTCATTCTCTGCGCTGAGCCTCGAAAACTCACCACGCTCCGTCAAGTGTTTATTCTTTAAACGTCGGCTCAAATTCGTTGTGTTGAAGCTTTTAAACGGGCTTCCTCCGCGGGGTATTTTTTCGTTGCAAGTTTTGCAAGACGCAAAGCTAATATCGTTCTCACATACCAGAAAAAAAAGTTGCACACGGCAGACATGTTTGTTATTGTGGGTTTGCCAAGTCGAGTGAAGGGGAAACTGTAGTGGCTGTAGCGCCTCTGCTGGCTGTGAAGAGTAAGCGCATCATATTCAGTACATAGACTATAAAGAGAAAGTCAGGACCAGTACTTCTGATCGGGATGGAAAGGCAGTGATCTGCAAACACCGATCACACACTTTTCCACGGAAATCAGACGATAATTATCTGTGGCCGATCAACCGGAGCACCCCTAATTAATATGTATATATATTTTTAATATATATACATTTTTTTTATTTTTCAAATTATTTTTCGTTTTTGACTAAAAATTCTGAAAAAAATAGACGAGGAGACGGTGAAGAAGACGATGGTATGACACTGGGGTGAAGAGGATCCTGGGTAAAATGTGTGCAGAGATCTGCCGGATCACTGTTTGCCAATCTAAAGCAAATACAAGCAATAGGTAAAATAAGATATATTTAAATCGTGGCATTTATCTGCCACATACCCTAATGAGCCTTTATAGCTCACCTTAATCTGCTTCTAACATAGAAAGTAACAGGATCAGGCTGTAGTTAGAAGGAAAATTCTCTGCTGAGCTTCTGGAATGGAGAAGAAGAGCGATAAATTTGTCAAATATTTGTTTTTACTTCTGTTTAATACATGGAAGTGAATCAGAGGGTTGCATGGTTGTCGTCTACCACGCTTCTCTGACGCTCCTTAGGCTGATTAAGTGGCATAAATTAGCCAATCAGACGTCTGCAGTGTGTGTGTGTGTCTCCAGGTGACGGACGGCGTGGTGGACGTCATCGTGTACCCGAGCTCCACGGACAAGAGCCGCAACCGAGGCTTCGCCTTCGTTGAGTACGAGTCCCACAAGGCGGCGGCCATGGCCCGGAGGACGCTGATACCCGGTAGCAGCACTTCCCGCCTGCGTCCAGCAGGGGGAGGCAGAGCACACAGAGAATCTGGCTCCGGCTATTGAGGGGGAACTCTCAGAGTTTTTCTCAGTTTCCCTGAATGCAGCGCAGCCAGAGGGCTGCTTGAGTTCATCAACAGGACGAATCCATAAATCAGAGTCACAAAGATGTCGCTGCCGTCCAGTCAGGGTTTAAACGCCGACAGCTTCCTGGCTGATGAAACGCAGCTTCATGTCGCTTACGTTTAACAAGTAGTTCAGCTGGAGGCTTTCACACGTCAGGATTCTATAAAAATGATCTAAAACTGGCTCAGCGGGGACCTGAAACAGACAGAAACCACAACGTGTTTGGGGTTAAAGGTCAGGTTAGAGGTCGAGCTAAGACATCAGCAGTGAGCAGACAGCAGGGTGCCGTTTTCACTTTGCAGGATGTTTAAAGAGTAACTCACCCAAAAATCAACTTTTTTTGTTGATAAACTGTATAATTGAGTCTATAATAGCACTATCTACATGTCCAGTCATTATTTTATGTATTTTAGTGAAAATCTTAATTTTGTAATGTCACTGGAATTCAAATCCTGCCTTGCTAACGGCTAATCTCGGGTTATTGACGTAGGCTTGGAATAGTGACGACAGCAGTCCAGCCGTGGTGGGATGAATAACATGAACGGTCTCGGCTACACCTCCGTAACGATGTGCCATGAACTGCCTGCAGCACAATCGGCTCATAACCTTGGTGCTCCGTTATGCAGGTGGTTACCCCTACCTGCGGATTTTTGCTCATTACCTATGACAAAGGGAGTAACGGATATATCAGTAAATTGAAAATAAAATCTGGGCTAAGAGTTCATTTTTAATGGAATAATTGTGGGTGTGTTTTTTTTTATTTTTTATGCACATTCATGAATGTTTCTCATCATTCTTGGATACTTCATAACTTGGGCGTCTCTCTGAAACACATTTTCTGTTGCGGACAATGACGTACAGCGGCCGCAGGTGCTCCTGTCGAGGCAGAGTCACACGAAATTACTCGAGCTAATCTACATTTAGCATCAGATTTGGCCAACAACAATGTACCACTCAGAGACGGTGCTCATTCTACAGGTGTGGTATCTGCTGCTGCTCTGGGAAGAGACCGAGACAACGGCTTGTGGCGCCCCCCTCCTCCACAGAACCTTTCTCCCTGTACTCTGTTCCCTTTGGAGAAGGGAGTTCAGGAAAAAAGAGCAAAGGAGCTCGCGTTACTACGGCTCTCTCCATCTTTACGCCCGCCTGTGATGCTGCGCTGCTGCAACATGTCAGTCACAGCCCATCCCACGCCCAGCCCTTCATCCCCCCCCCGTTTTGTCAGGCAAGGCCTCCTTTTGAGACGTTTTTCAAAAATAAATGTGGGCTGGGTTATACTCTGGTAGAGGGGTGAGGTAATCTTTAAATAAACCGGTTTACTGTCTATGTGGGCGGGGCCTTATGACTGCCCCTCCCCTCCACTAGCCAGTTTCTTAGCTGATAGGCTCCATTTGGATGCCTCAAAAGTATTCGCATTCAAAACTCAAGTAGAAGTATAGATACTTGGATTTAAAAAGATTTCTGTAGAAGTTGAAGTATCAAGTTTTTTACTTACGTAAAAGTAAAAAAAAAAAATACTGGATTCAAGACTACCTAAAGTATAAAAGTAAAACTAATAAGTAAGTTTGTTTTTCTAAACTGCGTTAAAAACTTAAGCTTATGCCTTGTCCACAAGTAGTCGGGTGTCTCGCCACCAAAAACGAATCTTTCTAAACACTCCGGTTAAAGCAGAGATCTGCGTTTTCATCGTTTTCGGTGTCTGCATGTGGACGGATGAAACTGGTGCTTTAAGTGCCGCAACGGAGGAAAATATTTGTTTAAAAAGAAAAATACCCCGGCTACGTGCGTATATGTCCTTAAACTGCACTACCACACCCCCTAAAAACACTTTTCCTAAAGGCCATATTGACTTTAATGTAAAAATCTTTATATTTAAACATTAGGGATACACTAGCCAACCTATTACAGCTGCATGTGCCCATCAAAGCATTTTAGTGCAATGCAATCATGATATTGCATATGATATTGATATGGTGGCATGATACACAATCATGCCACCGCGTGACTGCAAAGCCTCCCGAATTTTAACGCGGTAAAAAATTTGCTGCGGCGTAATTGTGTATTACGTCCAATTTGGAAATTCTGACTTCCAAGTGGGAAAAATCAACCGGATAACCCAGCGAAAAGCCTTTGTGCGCCGTAAAATGTCCCCTGTCAGAAGTAGGGCTTTGTTGAAAAAAAATCGTAAAATCGATTCTGAATCGATCCTTAGAGTAATCGGACCGAATTGATTCACAATTTATTTATATTTTTTGGAATAGTTTGGCCTTTTTACAACTAAAATAGGAAGGTAAATTTCAGACGGCCATTTTAAGTATTTTATCTGAAAGGTTAAATAAAGTTTCCCCCGTTGAACTGCTACTTACCCAGTGATAAGGCATATTGAATTCCAGGCATATAACTAAGATAATAGCTGAAAATCGAATTGATTCCTAAAATTTCTTGAATCGATACCTTGCTCCAGGTGTATGTGTAAAATATGCATCTAGAGGCATTAGTGGAAAATCTATGTCACTTTAGCTTATTATTCAATTAATATATATGGTAGATCCCCCAATATTTTCGTGGGGGTTAGGGGCCACAGCTGCCCACAAATGGTTAAAATCCACAAATACTTGATACATACAGGAAGTAATCAGTAGATAGGAAGTTATCTTCAAGATTTTTTTTTCTACAGTTTTACAAAATCTGTGAAACATTCATTAAATCCTGCTAAACACGACAAGCAGCCATTTTCTAGGACAAGGAGCTGCAGAAAACTGATGCTAAGCTAGCTGTGTAGCTGAAGCTACGTTAGCCGCTACAGACCTGTGTTGAAAAAAAATCGTAAAATCGATTCTGAATCGATCCTTAGAGAAATCAAATCGTATTGATTCACAATTTCAAAAATCTATTTTATTTTATGGAATAGTTTGCCCTTTTTACAACTAAAAAATAAAATAGGAAGGGGAAGTCCTTAAGAATCAGAATTGAATCGATTCATGTCATTTAGATGCTACCAGCCTGAGTCTTTCTGCTGTTAAACTGGTGGCGGTTCTGCTCGGCAGGAACCTTCCAGCTGTGGGGCCACCCCATCCAGGTGGACTGGGCGGAGCCAGAGAAGGACGTGGACGAGGAAGTGATGCAGCGCGTCAGAGTCCTCTACGTAAGCGCACGCCGCCTCCAAACAAACATCCTACGTCTTCCTTTGTTTTCCAGAACGAGGGTTTGTGTAAGAATACTTGTTTCTGTCAAACTGTCCGTTTGTTCCACGTTTGCTTTCATTGTTCGCACAAACGTCCTCCTGTCTCTTTCCGTCTCTTTTCTGCTCGTATCTTTGGTGAAGGAAGAAACCAGTACAATCCATAGATTGAGGAGGACCTCTAGTGGCCGTTGGCTGTAAAAATCCATAAACAAAATGCATCGCACTATAAAAAGTAGCGGCTTAATGTCCGGAAAATACGGTACTCATAATCTATTTTTACCAGTCAGTTTTGAAAGTGATAATAATGAACTATTAAGGGTATTTCATTGGGGTGACCCCGAATAGTCGAAGATTCATCGACAGGCGGCGCTTGATTCAACCACCAATCTCAACGTCGAATGTTGGCAGTTGAAACGAGCATCATTCGTTTTTGGCATTAAAGAGACGCTCATTGCTTAATTACACACAGAACCACCGGTAATGTACAGTTAAAGTTGAAACAGTCTGTAAATGATGTAAACTAATCATAAAACA
This sequence comes from Apricaphanius iberus, assembly GCA_028564705.1. Taxonomy (NCBI): domain Eukaryota; kingdom Metazoa; phylum Chordata; class Actinopteri; order Cyprinodontiformes; family Aphaniidae; genus Apricaphanius; species Apricaphanius iberus. The sequence goes on along the minus strand of JAPXFQ010000502.1, from coordinate 37,572 downwards.
ACAAAGAAACGAATAAACAAGGCGTCCGCACCGAGCAGAGAACTCAGTTAGGTTTGAGTTTTGCTTCTCTCATCTTTTGCACTGCAGAGCCACCAGGGGGCGGTGTACCATCCAACTCCAGCTTGAGTAAGCAGAGCTGGACACCGGCGACATATAACTCTGGTAAACTACCATCTCTAAGACTGAAAGCAACATAACTCAAATGATTACTAGAGAACATGACTACATTTGGAACATAAATGATCATGTAAAATGGAGAAATTCTACAATTAACACGAACACATTACCCATAAGTCTTCGCGGCGTACAACTGTCCCTCTCACAGCCTGCAAACATAGATCAGACTATAGAAAGATTCAACAGTTCTGATCAGTCCAAAATCCTTAGTCGGGGACCCTGGTATTTAATTATCGTTAAATTCAGATGAAATCCACATTTGGAGCTGATTGCATGTCTCAAGGATGAACATTTTACCTGCTGGAACCGGAACGCCACTTCAGCCGAAGCTGTGAAATCAGGAAACATTTGTTCACTTGAAACGATCAGAATATGTCCCGATCTGAGGCGATACGCCCAGAAGCTCTGGTGGGAATCTGTTACCTGTACTCACAAATATTCGGTCAGCAGCCTGATGCTCTGTTTGGCAGCAGCTGGGTGGGCTTCTTCCACCCGATGCTTCCCAGTTGGTAATCAATAGGGATGGGTATCGTTTAGGTTTTATCTGATACCGGTGCCAAACTGGTACTTTTGAAACGGTCCTGGTGCTTAAATGGTGCTTTAAGAATGAAAACATACAAACTTCGTCCAAAAACCGTCTAATTTTTTCATTTTTACCAGGGCTGTTAAACAATTTTAAAAATCTGATTTAATTAATCACAGGGTAGTTGTGAATGAATCACAATTCCTAAATATGAACATAAAAAACCTATCCTACTATTTTCAGTGTAAATAAATGACAAATCTAGATGCAGTTGATCTTTTTTAATTAAATATAGGAGAAATCAATGAAGTTTTCGTTTCGAACTCCACATTCACGATGTTCATATGAAAAATAACAGCAAATTGAGGTAGATCTGACAAAAATATATTTTAAAAAACTTAACATTTGGATAGCTGCAGACTGTATTAAATATGACATAAATCAAATGTCACAATTTAGCACTTTCCCACAAGTAAACACTCAGATTCTCCAGTTCATCACAACAAGAAATAAAAGCCCTTACTGTGAAGATGTACACAGCTACTTCTGCTAATAGTTAGCACTAATTTAAGTCAGAAAACATAACTTTAAGACAATAATTTCATATTTGTAACGCAGCGGTATCTCACTATGAAATGAACTGAAGCTAAACGGTGAACCAACAGGCATAAACCATAAATACGGAGCATTTAAACTCTGCGTCGCACACTGGAGCTGATATCTAAAGCGGACGGAAAACTCCCAAAGAAAACTTAAGAACTTATTATCATAACACGAAGCCAATACGCCAATAATAATATACTCACATGTTAAACAAACAAAGGCTGCTGCACAACAATCTGCAGGTTGGCTGGTTAGGAAGGAGAGCTGATGTGTTGGGGGCTGAATTATAAACAGGACGAGTTAATTGCATTAAAAGAAGTTAATTCTCGGAATGAATCGTTCCGAGTTGGTTCGTTAATTTTAACAGCCATAACTTTTAGCATTTTTTTTTGCACAAAGAAAGTCATGTTTACCTTTTCTGGTGATAGAAGGAATCGCTCCTGGCCCAGAATCCACAGTGTTTAACATCTCCGGGAGAAAAAGAACCGAAATAAGGCACCGAAATGTACGCTGCTTATCGGTCTGATTACTACCGTTTATCACATGATGGCACCGGACATCAGTACCTATCCCTAGTAGGGCTGCACGATTATGACCAAAATAATAACCACTATTATTTTGATCAATATTGTAATCACAATAATTAATCACGATCATTCATCCAGTCCTGTAAAATATCTATTTTTATTGCACCAATTATAAACATACAATGTTGCATGCAATGCAGTGGCGTGTGCGCGGTTCTTATTTGGGCAGCTTAATGAAGCTTTAGCCATGCGTTTGCCCCATGGTGGCTCGTAAACTATTGAGTGAGTCGGTGTGTGATAAAGAAGAAAGCAGAAGAGCTCGCACTTTGACTTTAAATATCGTTGACGATCAGATTGTGGCCACCAAAATCGTGATCACGATCAAAATCCGATTAATTTTGCAGCCCTAATCCCTAGTAATGAAAAAAAGGTTAAAGATGACGGACATGAATGGGTAAATGTTGCACTCCGTCAATAACGGATTCAGCGTCTGCAGCATAACCCAACAAAGACACAGAATGATCTCTTTTTTAAAGAACTCCTGATCTACATCCATCCTCAGCATCTACAGCCTTACACTGAAAAAAAGCAAATGCAGCACCAACTGAATTAAATTGCTTTGCTTGGTAACAAGTAATTTAATTAAGTTTATTCAAGTATCTTTATTAAATTTTCCAGTTAAAAAAGTTAATAAATCAAGTTTGTTGAATTTAATTCAGTTACTAAGCGGTTTAACCAATTTATTTATGTTATAGCTGCATTTTCTTTTATCAGTGTACTGTATTTCTCTCATCGAGCGTCTCCGACCTGAAGGACGACAACCAATCACTGAAGAATCCTCTGCTTCTTCTTTTTCCTTTCATTAGAAATATTCAAACAAGTTTTATTGGAAAAACAAACCGTGAAACCAGAACCGCCTGACCCGCAGCCACGCAGATGGTAAATGTCAGCCGTCACAGCGTCACAGTTAATCATTCTCCACCTGGATGCACAGAGACGCAGTCGTCCCATGATGCCCCTGGCCGTATGTCAGGTTTGCCGAGACGCTCATCATCGTTTGCAGCTTGAGCTGATTTATCTGAGCCGCTGTTCCTGTCGGGGTGCGGCTGAGATGGTTTTCAAAAACAGCCTTCATTTATTTTTCATTTCCCGCACTCCACACAGCAGCACAATCAGACGTTAATCCTTGCAGACGTTGATTGAAGCTACAAATCTGTATTTTCATTCTCAAGATAATATAATTAGAAACTCGTGTTTTGGCCGGCGCATACTGGTGTTAAGTCTGTAAATTAGTCGTATTTTGAGGCTTAGACGTCACTTTTAGGCCGTATGAGACCGCCACTTTCTCTTCTATGAGTTATTTTATTTTTAACATGTCGGAGCAGACCGGTTTTTGTCTGTGTTGAAGGTTGGAGCAGAATAAAAGGAAGATCGCCACATTATTGATGATGTTATCGGATCAGTATGACCTGACGATGTAATAAATACGTTGATCAGCAGCATGTGGCGTCATCTGGTGACGTCTAGCGACTTTCCGGGTCGAATTCGCCTACTTTCCGGCAGAGACGGTTGGCAACACTGATTGAGTCGCCCAACAGAGAAATTCTCCAATTTAACTGAATGGAATCATCTATATCTAAAAAAAACACAGAACCACAATGGGCCTGTGCTGTAAATACATTTGGTTATTGAAAAATTCATGCTGTTGGCGACTAACAGAAATTAATTTGGCCCGACAGGAAAAAAATTTATTCACCCGTGCTCTCAAGTCCACCAGTGGGTACCACCGCTGACTTTTTCTGACTTTAGAAAAATCCTGAAATGTTTTTATTTTATTTTATTAATAATTTTTTTTTTTTATCGCGTTATAAAACGTATTATTTTAGCTTTTAATTAGCTTTATTGTCATTGTTAGCCTGGAGGGTAGACCTGCCCGATGTGTTCTCCAGCACTTTTACCAGCTTTCTATTTTTATTCTGACTTACTGTTATGTGTCTGTTTTTATCGTGTTTTGTACTCTGTTTTATTTTCTTATGCTTCTAGCCTATGTTCTGCGCTTTGGTTGACCCCTGCCATTTGTAAAGCGCGTTATAAATAAAATGGTATGGTATTAGTATATCGATTTCGCATTGTGATAATCGATTCTAGTCCTTGAGAACTGGAATCAAATCGATTCTCGAAATTCCCCGAATCGATACCCAGCTCCAGTTGTATGTGTAAAATATGCATCAACAGGCATTCGTGGAAAAGCTATGTCAGTTTAGCTGCAAGAGGCCCGTAAATTATGTAAAGTACAGTTGTTGGGATTTTCATTCAATTAATATACGGTAGATCCCCCTATATTCGTGGGTTTTAGGGGCCACAGCTGCCCACGAATGGTTAAAATCAGCAAATACCTGATACATACAGGAAGTAATCAGTAGCTAGGAAGTTATCTTCAGGATTTAGTTTATCTACAGTTTTACAAAATCTGTGAAACCCTCAGAAACCCTGCTAAAAACGACAAGCAGCCATTTTCTAGGACAACAAGGAGCTACAGAAAACGGATGCTAAGCTAGCTGTGTAGCTGAAGCTACGTTAGCCGCTACAGACCTTAGTGAGGACAGTAAAGGTGTTCGAATACAGTAAGTCTCTGGTTGAGATGGAACTTGTTAACGAACGTTTAGCTACATGTTACATGGAGAAATTAGGGAAAATCCAGCATATATTCAATCATTTTCAGACAGGTTTTGTTCTTTAAATTAATTGACTTTCAGGTTTATGATTAAAACCCCAAATTAGACGGACATTGGTGTCTGTGGGGAGTGAATATAAGAGGTGTGTTTAACACTGCGATGGTGGAAGAAGCAACAGGGAGGATCTGTTGCTTGAAGTGTTCTTCAGATGAGCTTTAAGTGGAAAACACTCAGACGTCTAGAGAGCGTGATTAATTGATTCACCACTGAGCCGAAGATGTCTCCCTACGGTGAGATCTGGACTTCAGCTTCAGATGGTGTTACAGGCGTCAGCAGAGCAGCAGTTCATGACTGAAACACGGCGACTGTTTGTCGTCCCGCCTCAGGTGCGGAACCTGATGTTGGAGACGACGGAGGAGAGCCTCCACCGGGAGTTCTCCAGCTTCAAGCCCGGCTCCGTGGAGCGGGTGAAGAAGCTCACCGACTACGCCTTCATCCACTACCGCAGCCGCGGCGACGCCCTCGCCGCCATGAGCCTGATGAACGGCGCGCAGATCGACGGCGCCACCGTGGAGGTGACCCTGGCCAAACCGGCGGGCTTCAAAGACGGGGTTCCGGCCGGGAGGAGGCACAACTCCAGGGGCTACGTGGGAAACGCCGGCGCGGGGGGCGACGGCCGCTCCTCGCTCAGAGCCACGCCCCTGCAGAACCGCCTCGGAAACCCCTGCTACAACGGCGGAGGTGAGGAACACTTAAACCTGAACTATCTAACCTAGAATGTTTTTTATGTACCACGCTGTAAACATGTTTATTATAAGTTGGAAGTTTTTAACATGGGAGTCAATGGGAAGTTGTTCCTTTTTGGAGCCAGGCCCCGAGAGGACGAGGGAGGAACTGCGATTTTTACCACATTCTGCGGGCGGAGTTTGCCCCTTGGGTCGTTCACATCCTCACCTCTCTGTCCCTGAGCAGTCAGCCTTCCTCTCATGAGAGGGCGAGCCGTGCCGCACGCTGCTTCTCCCGTATCATCCTCTCTGAAGAGGCTCCAGCGAGGCTCGCCTCCGTCTTCTACTGCGGGCTGCCTGCGCGGCTTCCAGGGCAAAGGTCACGGCTGCTCTCATCTCCTCGTAAACACTCCATGTGAATCCAGCTCCTTCCTCCTTCATGCCCGCTCATATTTCGTGTCAGTCAGGGTTTTAAAGTGAAGATGATGAGGGTGAAGGAAACAGCAGGAAGGAGGAATGAATCGGCGATGAGGGATTAAAGGAAGCAGCCAATCAGAAGCTCCTCATTAGGACTGCTGTTCTTCAAACTAGAGCTGAGTGATCGCGATATAAGACAAATCACAATTTCAAGGTTTAAAAAAGCTCTAGTACTGTTTGAAGATATCAAAAGGTTATTTTTTTATTTAAATTGCAATAATTAACATGTTTGACGTTATATAACTGTTTGGGGGAAAAAAGAGGTTAGGGCAACATGGATTAAAAATTAAATACTAGAATTTTTTTAATGCCAAATAAGATTGTTTTAAATGATTTTTCCTCCTTTTCTTTAAAAAAAAATACGAATGACAAAAAAAACAACATTTTAAACAACTTGCTTTTTATTTCAGTTATTCCTCCTCAGAGTTTGTTTGAATTCAAAGTCCAAACAAATACTCTAAGTAAAACAAGATGGTGGGCCTTAGGTGGGCTGACATTGCTTTGAACTATGGAAAAGACGTGCATTGGTAACTAATTTATATTACAGAAGTACTATGCGTATCAACAGAAACTTTGATGATTTTTTTTTGTAATTATACACATATGGTTATTATTCCTTCATTAAATAAATAAAATTATTGAGGCCGAAACATACTAAAAACAAGCTAAATTTCGTGTCGGAAATGTACGTATTTTAAGAGTTGCAGAAAGAAAGAAGGTCAGATAGATAGCTTTTCAACCAGCCGACAGTTCAGGAAGCCCCTCAAATAGAGCAAAAAAATTTACAGAAATGAATTTCAGTAATGCTAAAACCAAATGGGATTGGGGTGAATGTAATTAGAATAAATTAGGCCGAACTTATCTCGTTTAGATTGAGTTAAATCAGTAAGTGAAGCTGGTCACAGACGCTTTTACAGCAGAGGCTGATTCAGCTTGAAGCTTTAAATCTCCCCAGTCAGACGGTTTTATTTCCAGCTCAAGGCGCTCCGCAAGCCGAACATAAACAACCAACATGGCTGCCTGGGAGGAAGTCATCAGGGCAGGAAGTGAATGAATAGTTTTCTAATCAGCTATAAATAACGAGTGAGAGGCTGTCGCAAATGCTAACCGTAGACGTCCTGCCGTCCCAGCGATGAACCCACAGCTGGGAGGAAAAGCAGAAGAATGTTTGTTTAACATGATTATCCAGACAACTCCAAAGCTTTCTGGAAACAAAACACTTGAAACACTAATTAGGGTTGATAATGAAACCAAAGCAGCATTGATTTACATCTAATCAGGACCAATAAAGACAAATAAAGTGTTTCACACTGATGACTCTGCTAATGAGTCTGCTTGGATAGTTAAGAACCTAAATCAGTCAGCCAGTTTTTAATAGTGATGATTCATGCTGCCACTGTTTGTTTCCAGTGAGACCAGTCTGGGCTGACCATCGTCGTGTTTTAGTAAAGGTTTGTCGCTGCCGTGTTGATTTATTGCTGTTATCTGAAACACTAAATGATGATAAACATGAAATCATCAGCCGCGACCATGAACTGTCACTTCAACAAATTCTCAGATTAAGTAGGGACATCATAGACTTGTCAAAAGTTGTTCCCTCTCTGTGTTTGTTATGGTCAGGAATCAAAGAAATGACTCACTGTGCCTTCAAGGCTCCTCTGAGTTTTTAGAAAAAAAATTTAATGTATTATTATCTTAGCAAAAATGACATTTTCGCCGCCTTTTACCAGAAAAACTAAATGAAAAGAGCATTTATTGCTGTTTTACTTTTAAAATGCTCTGGTCTTGTTGATTTAAAACAGGAACAGATCATAACTACATACAACGGCGTTGTTGCTTGAAGGTTCGGTACACATTTGGTACAGAAAAATAAATATGATTTTTCATATGACGTTTTTTTTTTAAACAAATAATTTTTTTTTTTTCCTGAATTTCTTCTTTTCAATTCCTGAAATTAATTGATTTTTTATGTTCTATAACTTGAAGAACTTGTAAGTATAAAACTGACTGGAGCTTTTCTTGGTTTTTTAAAGAGAAATGAAATAGTACAAGCAGACCTAGCCAGAGTAGACATATAATATAACCACTCTGTAACCAGCCGCTCTCTGTGTTTGTTAATGTCGGTAAACAGAGAAATCACTCACTTTGCCTTCAAGGTTCCTATTTTATCATTCTTTTAGCAAAAATGACATTTTAGCTGCTGGACCATTTCACCAGAAAAGAAAACACATTAAAGATATACTTAAATGTTTATTGCTGTTTTAATTTTAGAATATAGAACAAAGAAGCTTTGTTGCTTCAACGTTTGGTACATATTTGGTACAGTTTAACCAACAATAATAAATACAATTCTACATCTGACTTTTTTTAATGAACCCTTTTTTTTCTGAATTTCTTCCTTTCGATATTCAATTCAATTCAATTCAGTTTATTTATATAGCGCCATTTCACAACAGATGTCATCTCAAGGCACTTCACAAAAAGAGTTATTACAATACAATATTTAGTGTAGAAATTACAGAACCACAGAAGATTGCGTCGTGGAATTCTCAGCAATCCCTCATACTGAGCAAGCATGCAGCGACAGTGGGAAGGAAAAACTCCCTTTTAACAGGAAGAAACCTCCGGCAGAACCAGGCTCAGCACAAGCGGTTATCTGCCGCGACCGTCTGTGGCTTGGAGAATACATAACAGAGACACAGAAAGAGCAATAGAACTGATGCAGAAGTTTGTTGCAGGACGTGGAGAATTTTCCGTCACTGCAATGCCATCTTAGTCAGGGTCGTCAAGCAGGGCTAATCCGGAGCACCTACTATAATAGAAAACAGGTTAGTGCTTGAATTGACAGCACATCATGCAGTTGGGGAGAAGTAGGAGAGAAAGTAGGAACAGACCCTAATAATGTCCTCCAACAGCCTAGCCTAAAGCAGCATAGCTACTAACATTAACCTGTCTCCTAGCTACTAGGAGACCTGGCTACCAACACTCTGTCTGAGTCCTCCTGACCCGTGGACGGTGTAGGGCCGGTAACGGCCCCCGTCATGCCGGGGTCTTCTCGGAGTCGGGTTGTTTGAGAATGCAGCCCAAAGTGGGTGGTAAACTCCATCTAAGGCTAAATACCGGCACGAGACCGATAGTCGACAACTATCTTAAGGAAAAATAGACAGAACTGAGAGGACAGAGTTGAAGAGGGCGAGAAACGTTTAAGAGATAAACGGGTGGGGTCCGCACAGTCTGCCCGGGGGATTCAACCCGGCAGGTAATGGGCGGCCGCACTGTGCGGGAGGATCCCCTTGAGGGACCTCTCTCCGGCGCTGGCTGGCCCCTGTGGGGCACATTTCTTCCGCGGCGGTAAGCCGCGACCGGCTCCGGATCTTTACCTGGCTTACATTAATCTATCTCTACCTAGCTACTCTACCTCTTCCTATCTCTTCCTAACTTTTGACACTCTGCCTGACTACTAACATTAACCTGTCTCTTCCTATCTACCTGTCTGACCTGACTCTAACTACCTATAAACATATCTCTAATTTTAAGCTTTGTCAAAGAGGAAAGTTTTTAGCCTAGTTTTAAAGATAGACAAATTGTCTGCTTCACGAACCAACCCTGGGAGCCGGTTCCATAGGAGGGGAGCCTGATAGCTGAAAGATCTGCCACCCATTCTACTTTTAGAAATCCTAGGAACTACCAGTAAACCTGCAGTCTGAGAGCGAAGGTCTCTGTTAGGAACATATGGATATCTGAAATTCATTTGATTAGTTATGTTCTATAAATTGAAAAACTTGAAAGTATATAACTGGAGATTTGCTTGGATTTTAAAAAGAGAAATTAAATACTACAAGCAGACCTAGCCAGAGTAGACATAATATAACCACTCTGTAACCAGCCGCTCTCTGTGTTTGTTTATGTCAGTAATCAGAGAAATTACTCACTTTGCCCTCAAGGCTCCTCTTTTATTATTCTTTTAGCAAAATTGACATTTTAGCTGCTTGAGCATTTCACCAGAAAAACAAACACATGAAAGATATATTAAAATACTTATTGCTGTTTTAATTTTAGAATATAGAACAAAGAAGCTTTATTGCTTCAACGTTTGGTACATATTTGGTATAGTTTAACCAACAATACTAAAAACTATTTTTCTTATGAATGTTTTGTTTTTAATGAATCTTTTTTTTTCAGAATTTTCTCCGATTCCTGAAATTCATTTGATTTTTTTTTTTTATGTTCTATAACTTGAAAAACTATAAAAGTATAAAACTGACTGGAGATTTGCTTAGATTTTAAATGAGAAATGAAATAGTACAAGCAGACCTAGCCAGAGTAGAATAAGATATAACCACTAAAAAACAGTCAGTGTTGATATTTAGAAATGTTTAAATAATACTTTGCCTTCTATTTCCCATCTGTTGCTTCACACTGCTAGTTAGCTGGCTGAAAGAAGGCGTTCCCTTCATTGGCTAAATGAGGAATTAACTTTGAATTTAGTTCTACAGTTAAAATGCTGTTGTCATTCCTTCAGGATTTCATCCCTGCCATTAATCAGGCTGTTTTTGGTCAGGACGATCAGAACCTCGAGGAGAACTCAGATCTAAAGCGACGGTGTGTGTTCGTGTTTGTTTGTGCCTCAGACGACCCGGAGCGGTTCCTGTACCCCCTGCTGCCCTGCACCCCCCTGACCCCCATCAGCCTGCTGGCCCTGAAGCAGAGCCAGATCGGCTCGGCCGTCAGTCTGCTGGAGTTCCACTGCCTCAAAAACTGCTGGTCACCGCCCGAGTACCAGCTGTACTCCACCCCTGGGCAGGACGGGAAGCTGCTGCTGATCTACAAGGTCTGGAAACCCGACGTTTCAAATCTCGCAGTTCACCCTCTTATTTCAGGACAGTTTGATGTTTACTCAGTCCTTCATACGGTAGTTTTAAAGTCTGCAAGCTGCGTAGAATCAGTCAGATCTCACAGAACAGAGCTGAAACATACCAAGGGCTCTGAAATCAGAAATGAAACTTTTATTTCAGGAGGGCCAACGTCTACTTTACTGTGTTTGTGTAGGTGGTGCTGCCGTCCACACGAGCCACCTACATCCCCGATAAGTTGTGTGTGCTGCTGGACGACGCCAAGGAGCTGGCTGCTCAGACCACGCTGTGGAACCTGGGTAACATCACACCCGTACCTACATCAACACCTCTCAGCTTGCAGTCACGCGTCCTGCATGTTGGCTTGCTCTAAATAAGGAAAGAAACAGGGAGAAAATGTCGAACTTTAGCTAACTGTAAATAATATGTGAGGTCAGCAACATTTCCTTATGATTAAACCTGAAATAACCATCACATATATCTGAAACACTGCTGACAGAACTATTTGTGGTTTCCTCCACTTTTCTGGCTAAAGCTGTCCAAAGACATCCTGCTTCAGGTTTGTCTTGAGACGTGTGAGGAAAACTGATAGGTGATTCTGACCTGGAAGCTGAAGAATGTCATCACAGATATTCACGGTTGACTGTAACGTGACTCATGCAGATTTCCATTCCACTGTTTGGGTATTTTTGGTTAACTAAGTAGCTAACCTAACCAACCTGATTTCTAGCCTTGTAGCTAGCTAACCTGCTAACTCCCCTAATAGCTTCATAGGATTTAAAAATTGACATCTAGAAATAGATTATTACAGGATTTTAACCCTGCCAGTCAAAATGACAGACAAAACAAAATGTCTAGCATGAGCTCTGCCTGGTACCTAAGTGATTTCTAACCTGGTAGCTAAACTAGTGGCTAACCTGGTACTAACCTAGAAGCTAGTCTAGTAGCTAACCTGCTAGTTAACATAGTAGCTAATTTGGTACTAGCCTAATAGCTAAAATGGTAGCTAACTATTTTCTAATCTTGTAGCTAACCTAGTAGTTAACTTGGTACTAACTAGGTAGCTAACCTAGTAGCTAAATTGGTACTTACTAGATAGCTAGGCTAGTAGCTAGTTTGGCACTAACTAGATAGCCAATCTAGTAGCTAAATTGGTACTAACTAGGTAGATAACCTAGTAGGTAGTTTGGTACTAACTAGGTAGCTAACCTAGTAGCAAACTTGGTACTTACTAGGTAGATAACCTAGTAGGTAGTTTGGTACTAACTAGATAGCTAACCTACTAGCTAAATTGGTACTAACTAGGTAGCTAACCTAGTAGCTACCTTGGTACTAACTAGGTAGATAACTTAGTAGGTAGTTTGGTACTAACTTGGTAGCTAACCTACTAGCTAAATTGGTACTAACTAGGTAGCTAACCTAGTAGCTAAATTGGTACTTACTAGGTAGATAACCAAGTAGGTATCTTGGTACTAACTAGGTAGCTAACCTACTAGCTAAATTGGTACTAACTAGGTAGCTAACCTACTAGCTAAATTGGTACTAACTAAGTAGCTAACCTAGTAGATAAATTGGTACTTACTAAGTAGATAACCTAGTAGGTAGTTTGGTAGTAACTAGGTATCTAATCTAGTAGCTAAATTGGTACTAACTAGGTAGATAACCTAGTAGGTAGTTTGGTACTAACTAGGTAGCTAACCTAGTAGCTAACTTGGTACTTACTAGGTAGATAACCTAGTAGGTAGTTTGGTACTAACTAGGTAGCTAACCTACTAGCTAAATTAGTACTAACTAGGTAGCTAACCTACTAGCTAAATTGGTACTAACTAAGTAGCTAACCTAGTAGCTAAATTGGTACTTACTAGGTAGATAACCTAGTAGGTAGTTTGGTACTAACTAGGTAGCTAACCTACTAGCTAAATTAGTACTAACTAGGTAGCTAACCTACTAGCTAAATTGGTACTAACTAAGTAGCTAACCTAGTAGCTAAATTGGTACTTACTAGGTAGATAACCTAGTAGGTAGTTTGGTACTAACTAGGTAGCTAACCTACTAGCTAAATTAGTACTAACTAGGTAGCTAACCTACTAGCTAAATTGGTACTAACTAAGTAGCTAACCTAGTAGCTAAATTGGTACTTACTAGGTAGATAACCTAGTAGGTAGTTTGGTACTAACTAGGTAGCTAACCTACTAGCTAAATTGGTACTAACTAGGTAGCTAACCTAGTAGCTAACTTGGTACTAACTAGGTAGCTAATTTCTCCCTGTGGTGTGAAAGCCCCAGAGTTGACTCTGGAGGAACTACGGAGCCACAGCTCAGGTGCTGACAGAACAACCATTTGAGGTTTTCTCTACTTTTCTGGCTAAACTGTCTAAATGTTGAAAGTGCTGATTCACGTTTGCCTTTGAGACGTGTGAGGAAAACAGGTAGAAGCTGAACCTCTGTTCACATGTGGCAGAAGTTCAGCTTCCAGCCTGACAGAGACACTAAACCTAGAATCAGGGCTGGGTTCGGAGAGTTTAGGTCAGACTTGGACCACTTTATCCATTTAAAGAGACACCTTTGTAAAGAAATTATACAAATGTGATGTAAAAAAAAAACGTGTTTGATCTGGAAAGGTAAGAGAAAAAACTAACATTTGTTTCCATTTTCAGGTTTTAAAAAACTATGAGTCATCTAAGTTTTGAAACAGGGAAAAATAACTATGTTGTTAAAACGGGGCCAGCGGAGGAAGCGGCTCTTTGTCCTGAAAACAAAAAGGTTCATAAAATGGATAAAATGTAATTAATTTTTTAAACGAGTTTTCTTTATCCCACCCGTTTACCATCTGGTGTCATCAGAACTGTTGAGGAGTTTGGATCGGTCCTGGGCTTGTTGAAAGGTCAGCGGCTCGTCGTCTGGGGAGAGTTACTCACTGTTTTATGGATGGAGTTTAGCTGCTGCAGTGCAACAAACCCTCGATGAAAACATTCTGCAGCCTGGAGTCAGTCTGGGTTTGCATCGTTTCCGTCCTGCTACCATCATATATTTAGGTCCAAGTTGTCCTCTTTCTGCAGAGCTCAGACCCGATATCTTTAAGTGACGCAGAGAGCCTGATTCACCAGGTTCACGAGCGGCCCGGTCAAACAGCAGGTCTTCTGAACCCCGAGGGAGCAGCTTGGCTTATAGAGCAGCACCTTGATGGTCTGCAGAGCAGAAGCGACAGGCTGTGATCGTGTTTGGCAGCTGAGGCGAGTGTCTGAGCTGCGTCACAGCTTCTGTCAGAGTCTTAGGTGGAGCCAGACGGAGCGATGCGCTGCTGCAGCTCTGCAGGAAATCAGCAGGAAGCTGCGACTCAGATTCACACACCGGCAGTCGGAGCTGTTTCCTTTCAGATAGTCAACAAGCTGCAGAGGGTCTTCACAGATGTTCTCGCTTGCTTCTTTAACCTCTCAGACTCCAGAAACAGAACTCCTCCTCCTCACATGCAGATTTACAGTTAGAACTAAAAAGAGATAAAACATCTTTTATTATCTAATATTCTGTTGTTCTAATATTTATTTCAGTAAAAGGTGAAAAAGTAAAAGTTGAAACACTCATTTACATATAAACTCATTAGATGCTGTTTCCTTCCTTCTTTCCTTCCTTCCTTGCTGCCTTCCTTCCTTCCTTATTTCCTTGTGCCCTTCCTTCTTTATTTCCTTCCTTCCATATTTCTTTCCTGCCTTCCTTAGTTCCTTTCTACCTTATTTTCTTCCTTATTTCCTTCCTTTCTTCCTTATTTCCTTCCTTATTTCATTATTTCCTTTCATTATTCATTATTTCCTTCTTTTCTTTCCTTCCTTCCTTCCATTTTTTTTTTGTGCCCTTCCTTCTTTATTTCCTTCCTTCCATATTTCTTTCCTGCCTTCCTTAGTTCCTTTCTACCTCATCTTCTTCCTTATTTCCTTCCTTTCTTCCCTATTTCTTTCCTTATTTCATTATTTCCTTTCATTCATTATTTCCTTCTTTTCTTTCTTCTTTCCTTATTTACTTTCTACTTCCTTCCTTTCTTATTTCCTTCTTTCCTTCCTTTCTTCTCTATTTCCTTCCTTTCTTCCCTATTTCCTTCTTACAACAAAACCTGAATCCTTCACAGCAACTTCAGCCTGGAAGCAGCAGACCTGAAACCTCAGATTAAACTTGATCCCCCTCTTTATCTGGAATGGTGCCTTTCTAAAAGCAAAGCAGACGGTGCCGTTTCAGTGACCCGGACCGCTGCAGTAATCCAGAACCCATGCTGAGGTCCTGACAGCAGCATGAAGTGGTAAACTGGGTCAGAGCTGAAAGGTTTAGAGAAGTGAGATGGCTCACTCAGGTCCAGCAGCAGCTCAATTAAAGCTGCTTTCCTCCCTTTTTGGACACCAGAGCTGGAGGTTCATCCTATGAAGGAGGCATCATTTTTTTATTTCCCTCTCTGCTCCACAGGAGCCGGAATATCTTTGGTTTTGATTTAAAAAGTGCGTATCTTCTTTTTTTCTTCTTATATTTCCCCTTCATCTTCTCATCCTCCCACTGTAGAAAAAGAATCTCTGGTGAACCAACTGTGACCCAGAATTAATCTGCTGTTTGTTTTCCACCAAGATGAATTTATGTCTCTGTCATTTAGAGGAATGCTTCTGTGTGATCAGATTGTTTTTGTCCTCAATTTGCAGATATACTAATGTAGATATATTCTGTTTTTTTTTATGATGAGCCAATTCAAGACAAATGTCTTTTCAGGAAATTTTAAAAGGCAAACAAATCAAACTCATGGAGTTCTGACTAGGTTATTATACAGTAGAAACATTCCTTGCTAACAGACTAACAGTCATTGGGTAAGCAGTTCTGACCAAAAAAAACATCTGGATCTTATTGGCAGCTAAAGCTCTGATGGTGGTCATTCCAGGAAAGAACGGCAGCAACGATTAAGAATGATGAATAATAACTAAACTGCTGGTATTTCTGCTGCTACAAAGCTGTGTTTGAATCCAGGTCTGGACAGCCTGTTGGTTTCAGTGGTCCTTCTGAACTGTCCTGTAATGTATTGGTCTCTGCTGACTCCATAAACACTCCACACACAAATAAAAACATTCCATCCATTTCTTTGCAAACGTTTAAAGTCAGAAATCATGTGCTTCTACAAGCTGTTTGAAAGAGTGGCTTATTGTGACGTCACAACAAAATGATTTTGCATATAACCTATCAAGCTCCGCCCCTCAGTGGTAAACTAGGCCTCTCTCATGTCAGACCCCACCCACCAAGTCAAATTGAAATATATATATGTTTAAGGGAAAAAAGATCATATATAAATTTTGAAATACAGTTAGAAATACAAAAATGTGTGTATAAATAAAGAAACCAAGCTAACTTGGTCTTGGTCTTATTGCTAACAGGGTAGTTAACCTTGTAGCTAACTTGGTACAAGCTAGATAACTAACCTAATAGCTAGCTTTGTAGCCAGCATTGTGGCTAACTGATTTCTAACCTGGTAGGTAACCTAGTAGCTAACATGGTACTAGCAAGGTAGCTAGTCTATTAGCTATCATGGTGTCTAGCATGGTAGCTAGCCTGGTAGCTATCCTAGTAGGTAGTCTAGTAGCTAACATGGTGGCTAACTGATTTCTAACCTGGTAGCTAACCTAGTAGCTAACTTGGTACTAAATAGGTAGCTAGTCTTATTGCTAACAGGGTAGCAAACCTTGTAGCTAACTTGGTATAAACTAGGTAGCTAACCTAATAGCTAGTTTAAATGGTAAATGGACTGAACTTATATAGCGCTTTTCTAGTCTTACTGACCACTCAAAGCGCTTTACATTGAAGCCACATTCACCCATTCACACTCGCATTCATATACCGACACCCAACATGGCTCGGTAGGACAATGTAGAATTTGGGGGTTAAGTGCCTTGCCCAGGGGCACATCGACATGTGACTGGAGGAAGCTGGAATCGAACCTACGACCCTCCGATTGCAAGCCAACTACTCTACCACTGAGACACAGTCGCCCTTTAGTAGCCAGTATTTTGGCTAACTGGTTTCTAACCTGGTAGCTAGCCTTGTAGCTAACTTGGTACAAACTAGGTAGCTAACCTAATAGCTGGCTTAGTAGGCAGCATTGTGGCTAACTGGTTTCTAACCTTGTAGCTAACTTGGTACAAACTAGGTAGCTAACCTAATAGCTTGCTTAGTAGCCAGCAATTTGGCTAACTTATTTCTAACCTGGTAGCTAACCTTGTAGCTAACTTGGTACAAATTAGGTAGCTAACCTAATAGCTAGCTTAGTAGCCAACATTGTGACTAACTGATTTCTAACCTGGTAGCTAACCTAGTAGCTAACGTGGTAATAACTAGTTAGCTAGTCTATTAGCTGCTCTCGCTTACACCAACACTTCTCCAGGTGCTCAGCTAGCGCAGCACAAGTTTGTAGACCAAAAAAATCCTTCATGTGAAGGTTAACAGCAACAACGCTAAACGTAGCATCTGTGATCAGATTTGTATCCCTAGATATGGAAAACCCATCAATTCAATGGAGCACTACGTCCTTCATGACATCATAATTTAGACCCGAGTCCAGAACCTTCCTCCTCTGCTGCATCAAGAAAAAAAACATTTTCAGAGCAAATGTTGCTTATTTTATACACCAAAAAATAGATAATTGTTTTATCTTCATTCTGTTCACTTTTAATTTGACCTGAAAGTTAAATACAACCTTTTTATTTGTTTAAAAAAATATATATATATATATTTATTTTGTGTCTTATTATTGCTCTGAAAGCAAAAAAGTTTGTTAAATTACAGTTCACTGTAGGGATGCAACAAAACCCCTTTTTTAAAACCATTACGAGACTTGGATCTGAATACTTGCCGATACAGAGTACCAACGCCGATACTTCTACCACACAAAAAAATGCGATGAATTGGAAAGTTTTATCATCTTCTCTGCTTGTTACAACAAATTATTGTGAATTACAAAAAATTAAATCTTAATGAGAATAACCATAAAAGTAATATTTAAGTGAAAAGTAAACATTTTCTGTGAAATGGTTGCAGAGTTTTTACATTTTATATATTGGTTCAAGGTATTGGTTAACCGATACGAGTACATTAGAACGGTATCGACCCCAATACCAGTAATGGTATAGTGCATCCCTAATTTGGACTGAAAATGTGCTGAGTTTTTGCTTCAATAAACCAAAAAAACCCAAAAAACATTAACCTACTTTTTTTTTCATTAAATTATACATAAAAACTAAGGTCCCAAAAAAGGGTAGTTCAGGTATCGAAACCCAACCCTACTGACCGAACTTGTCAGTCCTGATACATTAACATAGCTGAGTGTCATCTGCATAACAACATTCATTTATTGCTGTCTTTGAAGAAGGGAAGCTGCAAGGAAAATAAAGCGGACTAAACACACAGCCCTGTGGGACTCCATTAGTAACGCCTAATTCAGCTCTTAATAAACAGCTGTAACAGCTAATTGGAGTTCATTATGTTACCATGGGACTATGTCCATCTCTCCACTATCTTTGAGGTCACCGTGCCAACAGTTGGTAGACATCCCATAATAACTAAGGAGGTCAGGTTCTGTCTCATCCAAACTCTCTGCGTCCTTACAGATTCTTCAATCCTGTCCGGAGCGTCCTACGACTCGCCCAGCAGCCTCTCCCCTCCCCTCGCCATGTCGCCCTCTGACTGCAGCGCCGGCGTCCTGAGCTGTGGGGGCCGGACCTTCACCCCCTGCCTCCCGACTCCTCATCCTCCTCCCCCGCCTCCCTCGCCCTTCCCCATCTCCTCCCTGTCGTCCCTGTCAGCGTTCTCCCCCGCTGCCTCCCAAGCTCAGCGGCTCTACGTCAGCTCACAGTCTCCTTTCTACTGACGGTGAGGCCCAGATTCACACGTTCTTTTCCTTTTTTAGTTTTAATGATTGTTTCGTTTTACTTTAGGACCTTAGTTTTTTTATTTTTGGCACTTCTTTGTTTCCATATTTTTTCCCCTTCCTGCTCTTAGATGTTTTCACCTTTCTGTTTATTTTTGCTTTACCTAGTTTATCAGTTTTTATTAGCTCTTTATTCTCTGATTAGATATTTTCTCTTAGATATCTTTAGTTAGTTTCTAGTTTCTTATTTAGGAGAGTTTTCTGTTTTCTTCCGGTCCTCCTCCCTGCCAGTCTGCTCTCCAGCCCAGCGTATGTTTTCAGCTAGCTGGTTTCAGAGATCAGGTATCTGCTGCCTTCTTTGGTGCCGGAGATGTTCGGGTCTGTGTCTGAGCTAGAACGGAGAGCCGGAGTGGCTGTAGCTTTGCCGTCCGATGGGTTCAGGACATTTCCCGAGAGTTGGTTGGGTGGGATTTCCTTTCCTGGATGACGAAACCGTTCCCAGACTGATGAGCGACGGGAACCCCTGCTTCTATAGATGAGCCTCAGTCAGGATGACAGGGCGTGGAAACCCCGAGTTATTCCTAATTCATCCTAAAATTCGTCTCATTCCAGGAGCATCTGTCATCCAGGGAGCGACATGCATTGAAGGAGGAAGATGAGGAGTGTCAGCAGGAGAAAGGCAGGAGTGTTTCCTAATGTTACAGAAGGACTCCTCTCTCCCATAAACTGAACGGGTTCTCAGGTTTTACTGGCCGTCGTCGGATCGTCCTCGTCTTCTCCGCCTTGACCTCCTGCCTTCAGATCCGCTAACAGTAAAACAAGCAGGGCGCGTCTTTCTCTTCCTCCAAAGCCTTTCAGGACGCGTCCGCGCTACCGTTAGCGCGTCCAGGTAATCATCGTTCAGATGGAGGGATAATACAGCAGCCTCTTTCACGTCTCCTTTCATCCCCGGAGCGGGAACAGATTTATCCCCGCTGGTTGTAGCTGCTCACCCCTTTCATGTAAACCGCATTTATCAGAAGTAGCTGCTGCTCTTTCTTTACTCTCAAAACTAAACAGCTTTTAGGATTTGTACGCCGTCCACTGTTTAGAAAAAAGGCTTTTAGACGTAGAAAATGTTTTACATGCTGACTTAATATTGTTAACAGTGTGTAGCCCTTAAAATGTCAGCCTCGTCTGGAGACATTTAATAATTGTGCTCATTTTAAATGGGATAAGAGAACAAAACATCATAATACGTTTTTGGATTAGTTTTTTCTCTTCATATTGAGATATTATGGAAATAATTCACTCTAATTATTCGCTATCTCAGATTATCGGACATAGTTACGCAGTTTTCCTAAAATTATATCAAATTATTTAGGAAAATGCACCAAAAGAATTTAACGTCTATCAGATCTACGGAAAGCCATTTTAGTCACTGATAATGAAATAATAATATTATATGGCTGATAAAACAGTTCTGAAGTACATTCATTAAGTAAACATGAATACATATTTTAGGGTGAAACATGAAATACATGAAATTATTTAATACAACTTTTTTTATGTATTAGTTTGTTTAAAAAATGTTCTCACTAAACCACATTTGGATCAAAAATATATATTTTTTACAATTTATGTAGATTTATTTGAAAATACTTTCATTTTTCTATTTAAAGCTATTTAATTAGACTTTTTTGTAAATTTTATTTCTGTATCTATCTCCTTAAATATTTCACTTTTATTTTTTAAACTTTTACTGTTAATTTTGAAGATATTTATTTCAACTCACTTGGTTTAAATCCTTTATTTTCCTAAATTTTGGTTTCATTTGTTCTTGGAGACATTTTCAAATCCATATAGATTTTTATATTCATATTTCATAGAATCTTCTTCTGAAACACATAATTTCTTTAAGACACTTGTGTTTTTTCTTTTTGACTTTGTTTTTAAATTATTTCACTTTAACTCACTTTTATTCGTAAAACTTCTGTTTATCTATTTCAGGTTTTTGAACTTTACTTTTTAAAATGATTTTATTAAAAAATGTCTTTATTTGACTATTTTATTTCACATTTGTTTATTTCAGGGAACTTTTTATAAAATTCTGTATTTATTCATGACTGCAGAAACATTTTCAAAATCAGTTTAATTCTGATGAATTTAGTTTTTTTTTAAATTTCAGGATCATTTTATTATTTCATTAAATTAGTTTTAAAAGATTTAGAGTTTTTCAGGATATTTTTTTTTCAACAAAATTTCTTCGTAAAAAATTTAATTCGATTAAATAAAGATCTACTAAAAAATAAATATAGAATAAAGACACCTTCCTTTATCTGGTTTGCTTTATGATTATGTTTAAATTGACTTCAGAATGTGTTTAAGGGCATTTCTTGTTTAATGGCCAAAATGGTTTTCCGTACCAGACATACTGATGATTAGTCGATGAATTTATTTACAGGCAGATTTGGGGGCATCCCCGTGTCTGAGGGCGATAAACGAGAGTAATGAAAGAGGAAGGAAGGCCGCGCCGCTGTTTTCCCGAAGGCGGCGTTAGTGAAAGGAGGCGATGAGGAGCAGGAAGGTTTGGAGGTCAGAGGTCAGGGCGATGAAGACGAGAGATCCGGAAACATAAATTTAATCCAGACGAGTTTTCAGATTACAGTGTTCAAAAGTGTTTTCTTTTTCTGCCTCGTTTAGAGGCGGAGTTTAATTGTTCCTGATGGAATGTTTTTTTTTCTTATTGATGTTTAAAATGTTCTGCTTGTTCAGTTCCTCGACTTATTGTTCCTGTTTTCACTCCTGTTTGACGTTCAGCCACAGTTCGTCTGACTCTGTTTTACTGAAGTCATTTAGTCCCTAATTTGCAGCCATTTTGAAAGGGATCCTTCCGGCTTCGTCCCGACAACTCCACAAATTCCTCTGTTTTTAATCGGACATTCCAATCGCTTTAACTATCAGAACGATCCAAACCCGAACAGAGACGAGTCTGTTTAACAGGAGGGAATTATCAAAAATCAGGAGCGCAGCCTCTGGAGTTGGAAAAGTCTGTGCAAAGTAAATTATTCCTCTGCGTGAAGGTCACCCTATTTATTAAAAAAAATAAAACATGAAGTGTTTTCAGGCTTTGATCGCTGACCAGTTTTGTGTCTTACAGGTTTGTGTCAAACAGGTTTGTCTTTAATCTCAGACACTTTTAATAATTCTAATTTCTTTCAAACATAATCAGATCTGTCCACAACACATACACAGCTACATCACCGGGGTTGTTTCACTCATTAGTTCAATCATCAACACGACATTGATGTTCATTTGGGTGGAAGCTCATGATGAACATTTTATCCGGGATGAGACGTCTCTGCAGTTCCCAGAACTGGGGGGGGGAGTAAGGCCACGACCTCATCCCAAATGAAACCGTCTTTGCATCGTCATCTCCAGAGTTTCTGAAGGGGGACCCAGAACCGAACCAGCCTTCGTCTTTCTAAGTGCCTTCTTCCGATGCTGCTACCCCAATAAATGACGGACGAAAACGTTAAACTCTCCACAGAAGACTTGTAGAAGATCTGAAGCATCTTGCTGGAAACCATGAAGGACTTAAGCTTCCTCCAGAGGTCCAAATCTGCTCTGTCTTACTCACCAAACACTTGTACTATGATGCAAAACTCACGTATTTGTGTTGCCATCTGGTTTTTTTTGCTTCTATAAACACTCTACAAATGAATAAAGAACATTCAGCCATGCTTCCCCCCCCCATAAATCATGTGCTTCTACAAGCCGTTTGAAAAAGTGCTTTATTGTGACGTCACAGTAAAGATTATTTGCATACAACCACCCTATAGCTGTCAATACCCCAATCTTTAATTCCATCCCATGTATGGAGGAATGGTCTTGCCAAAATTTAGAGTAAATAAATGTATTAATGTGGAAATAAATGACCTAAATAGAAAATGCAGTGGCAAATTAGTAAATAAATGTTTAGATGAATACATTTGGAAATAAATAGGAAAGAAAAAACTGTAATAAGTAAAGTAGAAACACATAATTTGGAAAACTAAATAAATAAATCTAGAAATAAATTTATAGTTTGTAAATAAATGAGTAAATAAGTAAATTAGGGCTGCACGGTGGCGCAGTGGTTAGCGCTGTTGCCTTGCAGCAAGAAGGTTGTGGGTTCGTATCCCAGCCCAGGGTCTTTCTGCATGGAGTTTGCATGTTCTCCCCGTGTATGCGTGGGTTCTCTCCGGGTACTCCGGCTTCCTCCCACAGTCCAAAAACATGCATGATAGGTGAATTGATCACTCTAAATTGTCCCTAGGAATGAATGTGAGTGTGAATGGTTGTCTGTCTCTCTGTGTTGGCCCTGCAACAGACTGGCGTCCTGTTCAGAGTGTACCCTGCCTAACGCCTGATAATTGCTGGGATAGGCTCCAGCTGCCCCGTGACCCTGAATTGGATAAGCGGTTAAGAAGATGGATGGATGGATGGATAAGTAAATTAATAAATGTAGAAATAAATGCTTAAATAAATACATTTGGAAATGAAAGCGCTAATTATTAAGTAATGTTTAGATACATTTTTAGATAAATAGTTTTTGAAATAAATATATAAATTTAAAAAAAAAAACACTTGAGATAAGTAAAGGGGAAATAGATAATTGTGGAAAATTATTTAATAAATGTTTAAATGTAAATAAATACATAGATTTGGAAATACAGTTGCAAATTAGTACATGAATGTTTAGATAAATGTGTTGATAAGTAGATTTGGAAATAAATATAGAATAAAAAAACAATATTTGAAATAAGTGAAAGTGAAAAATAAGTGAAAAATTATCAAAATCTAAAACTAAATGTGTAAATAAATTTGGAAATGCAATTGCAAATTGGTAAATACATTTTTAGATAAATACATTTGGAAATGAATATATGAATGAGAAAAAAAATGATATAAGTCAAGTAGAAATAAATAATTTGGAAGATTAATTAATACATCTAGAAATAAATATCTAGTATGTAAATAAATAAGTACATTTGTTGATAAGTAAATTAATAAATCTAGAAATAAATAAATAAATTTGGAAATAAAACTGATAATTAGTAAATAAATGTTAAGATAAACACATTTTGAAATAAATGTATGAATTAGAAAAAAAAATTAAATAAGTAAAGTAGAAATAAATAATTTGGAAAATTAATACATCTAGAAATAAATATATAGTATGTCAATAAATACGTACATTTGGAAATAAGTAAATTCATAAATCTAGAAAAATAAATGCATAAATAAATACATTTAAAACAAAAGTGCTAAATAGTAAATTAATGTTTAGATGAATACATTAGAAATAGATATGGTAAAGTAAAAAATAAATAATTTGGAAAATTAATAAATTTAGAAATAAATATATAGTATAATAAAATATAAATACATGATGACACAAATCAGAAACCTATAACTATGTATTTCTAGATTTATTTTGAGTTTAGGCAGGACCAGACTTCCATAAAATTAGCTGAACGTCTATAAACGGCTGATTCTAAAAGAGACTTTAAACGTCTTTAGCCCTGCATCTCCTCCTCTCCACTAGCGAACGGCAGCAGTGATCCGACCGATGGGACAGAAAGCTCCTTCAGCCCCGTTGTATTTAGAGTTTATTTGTAGATCATCTTCAGTATTCAGCAGCACGGCGCAGATGTTAAACCCTTACAGGTTCCCTTTGAAAACTAATTATGTGTCAGAGAGTAAAATGTTAACGAGCCATTTTTATGTTGCAGCTATGAGCATGAGTCCCGTTTGTTGTGAAGGTCGACGTTATAAAACCCAGAAACACGTCTTCTGTCAGCTTTTCAGAAACAGCTCACAGCGTCCTCCATGAGCGTCTGAATTTGTTCCCCTTTGAATGTCTCCATCCGTCTCTTTTCTTCCCTCCTTCGATCTGTTCTGCGTCTCTGGGTGTAGCTTCCACTTCCAACGTTTGTTTGACTCCCGTTCCCCAGCTCTGCAGATCTTTTTTCACCAGGCCTGGTACCACCTCACTCTGGGTTTAACTCTTGTTTTAACCCTGATGAAGTAATGCGAGTTACTCTGTAGGAGGAGGAAAACCTCTCAGTCCTTCACAGCATGTTCTAAATGTGCAGCTGGAGGTCAACAGGACAGGAAGTACTTTTGTTCTCAACATGGTTGGACGGAACAGGCTTAGAAATTGTACTAGCTGTCACTAACAGAGACGTCAAAGTTATAATGAGGCGGCTAGGATACTGGAGTCCCTGCTTGCGCATGAGGGGAAAATGGAGCGGGATGCATGGACAGAAGGATGGACGGACGGATGGATGGTAAGCAGGACGGATGTAAGGATAGAACGAGAGAGACGTAGGAAGCTAATTAGGACCAACGGATGAATGGATGGAAAGAAGGACAGAAAGACAGATGGATGGACCGAAGGAGGAATGAACAAAAGGACAGACGCGTGGATGGACAGATGGATAGATAGAAGGAAGGAAGGATGGATGGATGGATGGACGGACAGATGGATGGATGGACAGAAAGAGAGATGTATGGATGACAGAAAGACAGATGGATGGACCGAAGGAGGAATGAACAAAAGGACAGACGCGTGGATGGACAGATGGATAGATAGAAGGAAGGATGGATGGATGGATGGACGGACAGATGGATGGATGGACAGAAAGAGAGATGTATGGATGACAGAAAGACAGATGGATGGACCGAAGGAGGAATGAACAAAAGGACAGACGCGTGGATGGACAGATGGATAGATAGAAGGAAGGAAGGATGGATGGATGGATGGATGGATGGATGGACGGACAGATGGATGGATGGATGGATGGATGACAGAAGGATAGATGGATGGATGGACAGAAGGATGGACGGATGGACAGAAACACAGAAGGACAGATGGATGGATGGATGGATTGACAGAAGGATGGATGGATGGATGGAAAGAAAGATGGATGGATGAACAAAAGGACGGACGCGTGGATGGACAGATGGATAGATAGAAGGAAGGATGGATGGAAAGACAGACGGACCAATGGATAGTGAGAAGGACAGATGGATCTATGGACGGACAGACAGACAGATGGATGGATGGACAGAAGGACAGATAGATGGATGGATGGACAGAAGGACAGAGAGATGGAGGATGGATGGACAGAAGGACAGATAGATAGATAGAAGGACAGACAGATAGATGGATGGACGGACAGATAGATCGATGGACGGACAGACAGATGGATGGATAGAAGGACAGATAGATGGATGGATGGATGGACAGAAGGAAAGATGGATGGATAGAAGGACAGATAGATGGATGGATGGATGGGTAGAAGGACAGATCGATGGATGGATAGAAGGACAGATGGATGGATGGATAGATGGATGGATGGATGGATAGATGGATAGAAGGACAGATAGATGGATAGAAGGACAGATAGATGGATAGAAAGACAGATAGATGGATGGATGGATGGATAGATGGATAGAAGGACAGATAGATGGATAGAAGGACAGATAGATGGATGGATGGATGGATAGATGGATAGAAGGACAGATAGATGGATAGAAGGACAGATAGATGGATGGATAGAAGGACAGATAGATGGATGGATGGACAGAAGGACAGATGGATGAATAGAAGGACAGATGGATGGATGGATGGATGGACAGATGGATGGATAGATGGATGGATGGATAGATGGATAGAAGGACAGATGGATGGATGGATGGATAGATGGATAGAAGGACAGATAGATGGATAGAAGGACAGATAGATGGATGGATGGATGGATGGATAGAAGGACAGATAGATGGATGGATAGATGGATGGATGGATGGATAGAAGGACAGATGGATGGATAGAAGGACAGATAGATGGATGGATGGATGGATAGAAGGACAGATAGATGGATGGATGGACAGAAGGACAGATGGATGAATAGAAGGACAGATGGATGGATGGATGGATGGACAGATGGATGGATAGATGGATAGAAGGACAGATGGATGGATGGATGGATGGATAGAAGGACAGATAGATGGATGGATAGATGGATGGATGGATAGATGGATAGAAGGACAGATAGATGGATGGATGGATGGATAGAAGGACAGATAGATGGATGGATAGATGGATGGATGGATGGATGGATAGAAGGACAGATGGATGGATAGAAGGACAGATAGATGGATGGATGGACAGAAGGACAGATGGATGAATAGAAGGACAGATGGATGGATGGACAGATGGATGGATAGATGGATAGAAGGACAGATGGATGGATGGATGGATAGAAGGACAGATGGATGAATAGAAGGACAGATGGATGGATGGATGGATAGATGGATGGATGGATAGATGGATGGATGGATGGATGGATGGATAGAAGGACAGATGGATGGATAGAAGGACAGATAGATGGATGGATGGACAGAAGGACAGATGGATGAATAGAAGGACAGATGGATGGATGGATGGATGGACAGATGGATGGATAGATGGATAGAAGGACAGATGGATGGATAGAAGGACAGATAGATGGATGGATGGACAGAAGGACAGATGGATGAATAGAAGGACAGATGGATGGATGGATAGAAGGACAGATAGATGGATGGATGGACAGAAGGACAGATGGATGAATAGAAGGACAGATGGATGGATGGATGGATGGACAGATGGATGGATAGATGGATGGATGGATAGATGGATGGATGGATGGATAGAAGGACAGATGGATGGATGGATAGAAGGACAGATAGATGGATGGATGGACAGAAACACAAAAGGACAGATGGATGGATGGACAGATAGATGGATGAATGGACAGAAAGACAGATGAACGGATGGACAGCGGTTTACTTAACATAGTTTGCCCTTTTTTACAGCTTCCCCTTCATGTGTCCACAAATACATTCTTCCTCTCTAAAATAACCATTGTGGATAGGAGGAATAAAAAATGTAGATATAGTTTAGTTGTTACGAGTACAAACTCTTATTTTAGATGTGGGAAATGTAAATGTTATCAAGCTGTTATTTAATTTGTGATATCCAAAAATATTTTTTTTCCTAGTAAGAATGTTATTTTAAATATCCATAATTCACGTTTAAGTATTTAAAATACACTTTGAGATCTCAGTAAATATATGTATTACTAGCAACAATGTCTTTTCCTCGTTCCTATCTAAAATAAGAGTTTGTACACGGAACAATTCAAATTTCTCCTATGGGTAGAATTGCATTTTTTCTATCCTCCCCTAAGAATTATATATTAGATAGTCAAAATATATTTTTTTGCTAGGAAGAATTGATTTAAAGATATTCAGGATACATAAACACTTATTACTTACTTATGAAATGTTAAAAAGGATTGCGATGTTTTCCACTGATGCAGGACGGCGAAATCCAAACAATGTCAGGTTCAAATTCAAGTGCAGTGTAAAGTCCTAACCTGAAAAGGATTTTAATTAATTCATATTAATATTTTTACCAAAATGTACTAAAATACCAAAAAATAATGACCAGACATTTGGATAACACCATTAGACACTCATTTATACTGGGGGGAAAAAGTTGATTTGGAGGTGAGCTGCACTTTGTAAAGGCAGGTTTGAGAGACTGTTCTATTTTAGCCCCTAGTGATTCAAGAGAATGATTTAAAAAACAGGACAAAGTTACTTAATGCACATTTAAATTCGACGTTCCCCTCATTCAGATGCTTAGGTTGAACGTCTCCTCCATCTCTAGATTGTTTCTGCCGTCTGATTGGCTGATTAAAGTGAATAAAGTGGCAGGTCAGAGCATATAACTAATACAATAATTAGCTATGGGTGCATTTCTGTTTTACACAGGGTTCTTGCTGGGTCTTAAAAAGTCTAAAATTCATCATTTTAAATGTAAAGTCTTAAAAAGTATTTTTTTTAAAACAACATTTCAAACAATGTCTTAAATTTGTTTAGGTCAAGTCTTAATTCTGGGAGGAAGTTTCCACCTGTCTTGCTAGGGAGGCAGATGAGCTCGCAGAAAAAGCTGATTGCAAGGGTGGGTCCAAGATGGCGGAGCTCCTCTCCAAGTCAAGCGCCCCGACAATGGCATACAAAGAAACTCTTGCCCAACCCAAAACCGTTGAAACTGTGATTGGTGCAGAAGGGGATGAGCTAACTTATATGTTGGATGTATTTGGACTAGGGGTGGGCGGTATGGCAACATTTTCATATCACGGGATTTAAAAAAAAAACATATCGGTATTAAGGTATTTTTTTCCATACAAGACCGTTCATTTCCACATTATCTTATAAGAATGAAATATATAACAATTTGCTTTAAATAGCCGATTATACTGCCATATGGACTACATCATATTGGTTTCCCCAGACACAGGTGAAATATATGAAAATAGTTTAAATGATTATGATTCTGGTAGACATTCTTGATGTTCTTAGGTTGAATGGATAATTTTTTTTAAAACCTCACGTTGGCGCAACCAACAAATCGCATCTTCTAATTGCTTTGCATGTAGTACTGAAGAATCCCGCTAGGGGGCAGAGTATAGACTCAGATCGGATATATATATAAATATTCAGATAACAACAGAAAAAAAAATGGCAGAAGTATCGTAGAAGGTATGTAAAACATATTTATAGCTATTTTTGATTTCTTTCCTACTGGTTTTGCCACCATTGATCGAGTTTACCTACAGACGGTCAAATAGCGCTCAACACTTCCCCCTACTGGTTACTCTCAATGGCGTTTAAAAGGTATGCCGTTCGGTTCTAGTTTGAAATTTTAAGCCGATAAACTTTTAAACTATAGACGAGGCTCCTCTTTTTTGGAATTACTTCATCAGAATTGTGAGCTTCGCTCCTGCCAGCAGCTGTATTGTATAGTGGTGAAGAGCGTGTAGCAGTGAAATCGGTCCTGGCTGAAACACCTCCCCTCATTAAACGTTCCAGAAGTTTTATGAGCTATACACCGGTATAGGGGTATATTAAAAATCCATATCATAAGGAAAATAAACACCGGTTTTCAGTATGAACTGCTCTAACGCCCAGGCCTAGATTGGATATATTTAAATGTTGTGTTGAGAGGGTTATTTGATTTAGGAAGGTAACTGTTCTGGTTATCTCTTTTGACACAAAATTAGTATAAATGTGATCTTTGATAACTAAATTAATGAAAATAAAAGGTTTTGACATGTTTGGATTATTTAAATTTTTTACGATTTCATTCATAAAGATCCTTAAAAGGTCTTAAATTTAACTTTCTGAAACCTGCAAGAACCCTGCCTGTTTACAGATTAAGACTTATATATGTCCGTTGGTTCTCTAGTTCCTGCCAGCGCTACAACAGGACGTTTGGATCAGAACTTCTGCAGAAAGTAAATGCATGCAACGGTTTAAAAACCCTAATTTTTCCCCTCGTCAGTGTTTGCTGGCAACCAAAACAGGAATTTAATGAGCTCCTCTGGCGTCGCTCGCCCTGCTGTCGTCTGGAACCTCCGTGCGACGGGATGAGAGGAGCGCCGTCCCACACGGGACCGGGTTGGGAAAGAGGCGCAGGATTTATGTTTTGTGTGGATTATTTTGGGTTGCTGTGAATCTGGGAGAGAGGCCCAGCAGGGCTCCACGCTCCCCCTTTCCACGGAGAGAGAGAAACGGACCTCTGCCTCCGCCAAGCCGGGCTCTGTCACCAGGCATCCTGGGAGACGTCCACATCCTTCACTTTGAGGGTTTCTTTCTCGCCGTAAAAAACAGGAATAAATCAGTTCTGGTCAGCGCCGCGTGCAGGAAACAAAACAAATACGGTCGTTAGAAGCTCCCTTTTTGGTTTCGATTAGACTGTCTGCAGCTGGACTGATGTCCCCCTCGTGTCCATCGCTCATCTCTGCAGCCTGGAGCCGCCACAGAGAACTTCTGCTGCTTCCTTGCAGGAAACTGATCGGGACATCCAAGCTGGTCCGGTAGCATCCAGAACCCACCGGCTCTTACAGTAAAGTGACAGCCCTCTTGCAAACAGAACCGGCTCGTGTTGCTCAACGTCTTCCCCGGCACAGCCCGATCTCAGTCACACTTTGGGCGGTACTTTGACTGGGCCGTTCTAACAGAAAGGATCGCTCTCTACCTCAAACGGAGAAGTTTGACTCATCGGTGTTCTGAAGTCCTGTTGGTGGGACCAGAGGTTACATTGGGTAATTTTGTTCTCAATAAGGAATTTTGAGACAGACGGGGTCAAAAAAAAAAATATATATATTATTACCTGTCAATTGTTAATTATTTATTTGATTGTCCCGAATATAGGAGAACCCCGATTTTAAGACACCTTCCCCCCTTTTCTAAATACTAATCTTTAGAAAAAAGACTAAATAGATCTTTAAATCAACTATTTTTAATTGAATTTTCGATAAATTTTGAGTTAAAAATAAAAATTACAGACTGCTTCAATATTAGCCTGTTAATTAAATCACAAAGATCTCCAATGAATATTCTAGTAAAGCAAGACACTAGCAATACTGAAGACAAAAGGAGCTAAAAAAAACATCCTAACAAGAGGAGGACCAACATTTTACATGCAAACTGTCAAAACTTTGCTCACTGCATGTCAGATCAAAAGTCGCTGCGCTCACTGTCACTCTCATGCTGCGATCCTGTCTCCTCCCACAGAACGTCTTCCTCACTGCCATCCACTGTATTAGATTTGGCCCGATTTGATTGGTACGAACAGATCTTGTTATTGTTGCATAACACATTCGGGCAACACATTCTTCATATTTAGATCATATTCAGTACTGTCGTTTCTTAATATCAATGCAATAGTTGATAACTTGTTGGTTTCTGCAGGACAAACACTTTGAAAATACCTTCCCCAGGAATCATTAATGCTGAAGGTGAAA
This sequence comes from Apricaphanius iberus, assembly GCA_028564705.1. Taxonomy (NCBI): domain Eukaryota; kingdom Metazoa; phylum Chordata; class Actinopteri; order Cyprinodontiformes; family Aphaniidae; genus Apricaphanius; species Apricaphanius iberus. The sequence goes on along the minus strand of JAPXFQ010000502.1, from coordinate 6,244 downwards.
AATGTATGCTGCTGTTTGAGGAATAAATCTCCACGACAAACAGCAGCGGCAGAGGTTCGAAAAGATGAATGAATGTAGAGCGACCTCGCCAAGGTGGAGAGGAAACAGTTTATAACACCCAAAAACAAAAGGCTCGGAGGCTGTTATCTCATCCGTAAACGGGAAACAAGTCGTTTTCAGGTGATCGTCTGGCTGATCGGGGCTGGATTCGGTGTGGACAAAAGAAACCTGAATGAGGAAGGCGATCAGGGCCGGAGCACAGTCTTATGGGGCCAGATTCTTACTCAGGGGGGGCTCCATTATTTAAATGAACATGTTGTTTTCTTTGTATTTTTCAACAGTCCTGCTGCGGCGTAAATGTGTATTACTTCCGAATCAGCCCGGAGGAAAATTAAGAGGCATTTGTAAGTCCAAGTGGAACATAAACTTGGTAAAATAACTGCGTATTTGGGCAGATTAAACCTTATTACAAGTGGAATTCGTCCTGCCCCGAGCGCTCCCGTTCTACGGATGTCCGCTGATGGAGGAAGTGAATATAAATGCTGCTGAACGGCTCAGACTGGCTCCAAACTTTTTAGGGTGAGTAAGAACACATAAAATTCACTAAGAATAAGGTCCAGGTTGAAAAACAAAAAAGCGGAATATCCCTTTAAGACAGCTACCCACAATAACAGCGTTTCAATTAAATGGAGTTTATTTAGCAGATCCTAAAAATCCATCAGAGGTCATCATTAATATTAGCAGAGACAATCTGAAGCTCAAACTAAATAGAAAGGTTGAATTAAAGCATCAAATTGTAGCCATGGTAACACAACAATCAAACAATGAATATTAAAAAAGTAATTTTAATTTATTTCACATTTTTAAATATTACTTTTTTTCTCAATTAAAAGGTGCAGTATATACATTTTTATTCTTTTATATGTATTTGATTTAAATATTTTTGCAACACTTTTTAAAATTTTGAGAATAAAAGTAGAATTTTAATTAAAAATAAATATTAAGAAAATAATTAGTTACGAAGAAACTTGCCTGGTTACAACACAGAAATTTAAACAAATATATATATTTTTCAATAACCCGCTGTGAAACAAAACGACACACATTTTCATACATTTCAACGTCTGTAGCTTTAATTTTCAGCGTTTATGGGGGGCCCCCGGACGGGTTTAGGGGTCCCTAAGCAGCGTCTTTGTTCGCTTTTGCTTTGTGCCGGCTCTGGAAGCGAGATTAAAGAGTTCAGACTCTTAAAGTTTGTTGAATATTCTTCTTGGTTTTCCAGGTTTAGATGCTTTAGAAGCTGGACGGATGTTTAATGTCGATGTCGGCCATCATTAACCTGGTGGGGGTCACGAGCTCTGACTGGGGCCCCTCGGGTGTGCCGGCATGGCAACATGAAGCTGTTATGACAGCCCGCCCTGATGTCGGTTATCTGCTGGACAGCAGTGAAAGCCCCCGCCGGCTTTTCTCTGCCACTTATTTTCATCTCGCAGCAGCTCAGAGTTCCCCCCCCTGAAGTTCAGGTCAAGACGAAACTGCAGAAACCAAAGATTGTTTGGTTCCTGCAGCTCCAAGAGTCGTTTCATTTTTATTTTTTTCTCCTTTCAGTGGATTGGATCTGTCAGGAAGGTGATGCAGGAAACCCCCAGCAGGTCTAAACCCCCATCCAGGTATCTAATTTTATAAAGCTGTGAGCCAATCTAAGGTTCAATTACAAACTTCACGGGATAAATTGGTCCAGTTTTGTCCAGTTTCACAGAATGAAATGAGCTTCTACTCAGTCGAACTAGACCAAAGCTTATCAATCTAAAAAGAAAGAGAAAACAGTTGATTCCTTATTTCTATAAAGTCTTCCTCACTTGAACAACTGAATATTTCTCCACTCCTGAGTGAAACAAAGTCATCAGTGAACACATTCAGGATCGCATCTGCATCCGTTAAAGTCAATGCACTAAGTTACTCAAAAATTAACACCGATTTTTTTGGGTCATTTAGCCAGAAAAATAAAATGGGAGTTAATTTTTCTACGCCATAAAATCCCCATGTTATTCCTTCATTTTAAATATCAGTTCATACCTAAACTTTAATTTACTTCATTTAATTACCTAGCTAAACATTTAGCTCAGTAGGAAGCCAGATATCTTGCCTGCTAAGAAAACTAAATATTTAGCTCCAGACTAAATACTTAATTTGCTAACAAGAGATTTATTTAGGAAGCTAAATCAGGACGGCCATATTTTGATTTCCATAAAAAAGCACACTTTTTATTTTAACATATTTAAAGCCTGTTGTTAGAATGAATGGTTAAATAGCAAGCTTCGGTTAGGCTTTCACGAGTACAAAAATGGCGTTTAAAATCTCATAAAATTATTTTTTTTAGTAGTAATAAAGAGTCTTTCGAGTAAGGGAGTTTCCCTTCAACAATAATGTTTCACTTTAGGAATCATACTGGACAAAAATGAAACAAAAATGTGAAATAATATCCTGAGAAAACCAGTGTTGGGCAAGTTACAAAGAAATTGTAATATATGTCACATTACTAGTTATAGTGTCAAAAATGTGATGTGTTTACATTACATATTACTGTTTTAAAAATGTAACTGAGTTACACTAGCTACTTTAAGTTACTTTTGGCAAAACATCTTAAATATCTTACACGACTTCTAACCACAGTAACTTATCAGTTTACATTTTAAACAGGTGTCACACCACAAATACTCTATTTTTTTTTTTTTTAAATTGTGTTTATTGATTTTTTGAACAGCTTAAAACAAAACAGACAACAACAAGGCTCAGTACAACATAGATCTGCACAGTTAGGACAGGGTGCAACACAAAAGCATACATATATGGTTAATCTATCACAACACTGTTTAGTATGGATGCAACAGTAGAGTTTGTGAAGCGGAGATAGGGAGTCCAGATACGTAAAAATTGTCCCTTTGTAGAACGAAGAAAGCAAGTTAAGTATTCCAGAGGAAAAAGCTCCATGACAAGTTTGTGCCAAGATGTTTTAGAAGGAGGTTTATCTCTAATCCATGACAAAAAGATGTTCTTACGAGCAGCGTAGGTGAGGATATCATACAGTCTACCCGAACCAGGATTGATTCTTCTGTCCCTGTATCCCAAAAGTAACGAGACAGGATCTAAGGACAAGGCAACTCCAAATATGTCACTCATATCCTTCAGAACGTCTAGCCAGTATGTCTGAATTGCAGGGCAAGACCAAACACAGTGAGTGTACGTACCCAGTGCTGTCTTACATTTAAGACAGTTAGGGGAGGTATGAGGGTACATTTTATGTCTCCTACTGGGAGGAATTTGCAGTCTATGAATAATCTTAAACTGTAAAAGTCTAGCTCGATTACAAACAGATATTCGTTTTGCATGATTCCAAATGACATCCCACTTTTCCTCTTCAATAACCACACCCAATTCAGTTTGCCATGTTTGTGTAACATCTGGGACCGTCAGTGTAGCACAGGTCTGATTCAGTACGTTATAAAAGCAGCTAACCACCTTCTTATCCGGACACATAAGCAGTAATTTCTCTATTGGAGACAAGGTGGTATCAGAAGTAAATGTAGTTTTTTTAAATATAAAATCTCGAATTTGAAGGTATCTAAAAAAATGGCTACTGGGAAGGCCATATTTAGCCTGGATCTGTGCAAATGAAGATAGGAAAGATCCCATAAATAAGTCGCTAATTTTTTTAATTCCCTGGCCTGTCCAAATATTATAACCTGCATCTGTCATACCTGGCTCAAAATCAGGGTTTCCTTGTACTGGGGAGAGCAGAGGAGTCAATGAAGACCTACCCTCTAACTTTCGCACTGCAAACCAAGCTTTAACAGTATTGACAACAATAGGGTTATTGTTACAGAGGGACTTTACAAGTTTTATGTTCTTACAGGATAAAAGTCCAAGCAATGAGCACCGAGTACACAATTTTTCTAGACTCAACCAGACAGAAGTGGGATCCTCCTCCACCCACCCCGCCACAAACCTCATATGTGAAGCTAGTTGGTACAGCCTAAAGTTTGGTACATCCACTCCCCCTTTCGAGGAGGGTAGCTGCAATTTGCTAAATTTGAGCCTGGGTTTCCTCTTATTCCATATAAATTCACTTAACCAGCTATTAAGTAACTTCAGGACTTTGTTCGAGAGTAACAAGGGTATCAGCTGCAGGGGGTATAATATCCTAGGAAGCACATTCATCTTAATAACAGATACCCTTCCAAGGAAAGATAAAGGAAGAATGCACCACCTCTGTAAATCTTTTTTAATGGCGTCTAATAAGGGTGTATAATTAGCCTTAAACATTTGGTGAAACGTAGGGGTGATATAAATACCAAGATATGTAAAGCCGGACGGGGCCCATCGAAATGGGAAAGGTGCAAGTGAGTTTGTTCTTCCTTTAAGGCTACCCAAAGGCATTGCAAGAGATTTTAGAAAGTTTATTCTGTAGCCCGAAAACGCTCCGAATTGGTGAATCAATTTGATAAGACGAGGAATACTAGAAGTAGGTTGTGTTATATACAGCAATATGTCATCTGCATACAGAGATATTTTATGCTGATTTCCACCAGCATCAATTCCTGTTATTAACAAATCTTGCCTGATAGCCACAGCCAAAGGTTCAATTACCAGGGCGAATAGGGCTGGGCTGAGGGGACAGCCCTGTCGTGTTGAGCGGTGCAGTGAAAAATTATTGGATCTACAATTATTGGTGATAACTGATGCTAAGGGGTTATTATACAGAAGTTTAATCCATCTTATAAATGTTTCTCCCAAATTAAATTTATGTAAAATGTGGCGTAAGTAAGGCCATTCGACACAGTCGAAGGCCTTCTCTGCATCTAATGATATGACCAAACTTTCGATGTTTTGAGTTTGACATATATTAATAATGTTTAAGAGCCTTCGGACATTGTGGGAAGAGCTCCTGCCTCTAATAAACCCTGTCTGGTCTTCTTTGATTATGGAAGGCAAAACCTTTTCAAGACGTATCGCTAATATCTTAGAAAGTAACTTAAGATCCTGATTTAATAAAGCAATAGGCCTGTAACTAGAGCAGTGGTCTGCACTCCTGCCTTTTTTTTAGGATAACTGTAATATCTGCCTCTCTCAGAGACTGAGGTAAAGAACCGGATGTAAAAGAGTGCTCTACCATCGCCAAGAAGGGGTCTAGTAGTATATGGTGGAACTCTTTATAAAAATCACCAGTCAAGCCATCTGGGCCGGGGGCTTTCCCTGATTGTAATGTTTTAAGTGCTACGAGGGCCTCGTCTCTGGTGATAGGTGCATTTAATTCCGTTTTTTGAGCCTCTGAAATAGTAGGGAGAGTTAGTTGAGATAAAAAGGCTTCCATTTCCTCAGAGGCCCTTGGAGGCAGATCAGATTGATAAAGTTGTGAATAAAACTCCCTAAAAATATTATTTATATTTTTGTTATCAAAATAGCGAGTACCAGAAGTGTCAACTATTGATGTGATTATTTGAGGATTTGACCTGACTTTAGTTAAGAAAGATAAGTATTTGCTGGGTTTATCACCAAATTCGTAAAGCCGCTGTCTAGAAAAGAGAATAGCACTCTTAGCCTGTTGGGTTAGCAAAGCATCTAGTGCCGCTTGTACAGCATGTTTCTTTTGTAACAATGATGGATCAGATGATGAAGTTAGCATTTTTTTAATAACCTCCAGCTCTTTCTGAAGTTTTGAGTGTTGCTCCAATTGCTTTCGTTTCTTAGCGGAAGAATAGCTAATTACTAAACCCCTAATATATGTTTTAGAAGTCTCCCAAAGAAGACAGGGGTTTTCAGTGGACTTCAGGTTTATATCAAAAAAAAATTTTGAACTCTCCGACTATGTACGATACAAATTTCTCATCCCTTAGAAGGCGGGAGTCAAACCTCCACCGTCCACTTCCTGTGAAATGTTCAGTAGCGGTTAACTCTAAACATACTATAGCATGGTCACTGATAACAATATTTCCAATTACACAGGACGTTACCCGCTGTATTTGAGACTTGGGCATAAAGAAATAATCTATGCGAGTATGACATTTATGAGGGGGAGAGTAGAATGTAAACTGTTTGTCAGTAGGGTGGAGGGACCGCCACACATCAGAAAAACACATCTCATTGCAGATTGCAGACAGGGCATTGGCCTGGCTCGTCAGAGAGGAGCTACGTGAAGGGTGCCTATCAAATAAGGGGTTGAGTAAGCAATTGAAGTCGCCCCCCA